>SNQN01002878.1:0-19977 GCA_008642245.1 Bassia scoparia
ACATCTCGGCGAAAGTCCCGATCCCAGGTGTGAACAGAAATCCTCAAGTGAAGACACTCTAGAGAGAGAAAGGAGACCACCTCAAAATCTTAGAGAGAGAGAGAGCTTTCTAGAGAGAGAAGAAAGAGAGCTTTCTAGAGAGAAGGAGGAGATGCCTTTTAGAGAGAGGAAGTTGAAAATGGAAAAATGGTAAATGTGAAACTGAAATTACCAAACTTACTATTATATGTAAGTTGAAGATGAACAGTTACTTCTTATCAAAGTTTCAAGTACCACTTTTAATATTAAACATTGAAATGGTAAAACCATCCAGATTCATCCTACCAGATCAGTCACCCACCTTGTGAAAATAATTCAAAACTTCCTTCCCGAGGCTTGTCCCCCGGACCAAGGCTTAAATTCTCCTTTTCCCGAGGCTTTGCCCTCGGAATCAAAAGTCCACTCGCTCCTTTTCCCGAGGCTGGTGCCCTCGGGAATCAAAGGTCCAAATCTCCTTTTCCCGAGGCTGTGCCCTCCAGAATCAAAGGTTCCACTTCTCCTTTTCCCGAAGGCTGTCCCTCGGAATCAGGGTCCAAGTACCCTTTTCCCCGAGGCTGGTCCTTCTCGGGAATCAAGGTTTAAAACTCCCTTTCCCGAGTCAGCGCGCCTCCGGGAATCAAGGGTCAAATCTCCTTTTCCCGAGGCATGTGCCTCGGGAATCTAAGGTCCACTTCCTCCTTTTCCCGAGAGCTGGTACCCCTCGGGAATCAAAGGTCGAGAGTCTCCTTTTCCAAGGTCTGGTCCCTTCTCGGAAATCAAAGCGTTTAAAACTCCTTCCCGATTCAGCTGCCCTCGGGAATCAAGGGTCAAAATCTCCTTTTCCCGAGGCATGTGCCCTCGGGAATCTAAGGTTCCCTTCTCTTTTTCCGAGGCTGGTGCCCTCGGGAATAAGGGTCAGTCTCCTTTTTCCCGAGCTGGTGCCCTCGGGAATCAAGGGTCCAAGTCTCCTTTTCCCGAGGCTGGTGCCCTCTCGGGAATCAAAGTTTTAAAACTCTTTTCCCAGTCTATTGCCCGCGAATCAAAAGGTTCAAATCTCCTTTTCCGAGGCTGGGTACCTCTCGGGAATCAAAGGTTTAAGTTTCGCTTTTCCGATCGCTGGTGTCCTCGGAATCAAGAGGATCACATTCTTCCTCATGTTCCCGAGGCTGATGCCCGTCTGGGAAATCAAGGTCTAAGTCTCCTTTTCCGAGGCTGGTACCCTCAGGGAATAAAAGGATCACAATCTCCTTTTCCTGAGGCTGGTACCCGGGAATCAAAGTCTAAGTCCTCCTTTTCCGGAAACTGGTATTGCCTCGGAATCAAAGGTCTAAATCTCCTTTTCCCAGGCTGGTGCCCCTCGGGAATCAAAGGTTTACGCTTCATTCACCTCAAGGCCTATTAGCCCTCGGGGCCTCGAGCTATCTTGGGGCTTATTAGCCCCTCGAGGAAGAGAAGTCCTTCAAGGCGTATAGCCCCTTGGGCTCGGCATCTGGCTTATTAGCCCCTCGAGGAGAAGAGAAGCCTCAAGCTTATAGCCCCTCGGGCTCGGCGATCTTGGGCTTATTCCCTCGAGGAAGCGAAATCCCTCGCAGACAGATTAGAGCGGCCTCGGCGGCCGGATTTGGAACTTATTAGCCCCCGTCGAGGGAAGTGAAGTGCCCACATGCTCTACATAGCACCTCGGGGCTCGAGAGCCTACTGCTTATTAGCCTCTAACCGAGGAACACACTTAAACCCACATATATAAATAGCCTAGCGTGACCTCCGATTAGGAACACCGGTCTCGGCACGGTCGTTGTCTGTGACCTTCGAACAAGTAGCGTCTGACCGGCCTTTGACTAAATCCCGACCGGGTACCTCCAGCCTTGTGAGTCGAAGACAAAACACCAGACCTGAGAAGTGAGCATGATTCCGCTTGACACCTAACCTCCTCGGTCTCCGGTATAAGTATCAAGCGTGGGGCTAATTGTCCCTGCCCAATGGTCAGGGCGCCACGTGGCTACTGGTGGTCCCATCATAGTCCAAAGAAAGGGACATGTGGCCCACAGAACAAAGACACGCATAACAAGGTGCAAGACAAAGTCTGGACACAAGTCAGATTTTGTCCCAGTGATGGAATATGACAATTGTCCACATTGGGCAACATCACTGACATCCTCACCAAGCCCCTATAAAGGGGGAGTTGGTGAGTCCACCAGGTATCTAATTCTGAACCCACCGAGTTAGTCTAGTCACATTATAACTAGCTACCGACCTTCAGTTAGGTCTCTTTGCTGACTTAGCATCGAGGGGCTTTTCCCGGAGGATCCCCGCCCGAGGTAGTCACCTTGTGTGTTTGAAGTTGGCCGGAAAGAGACCAAGTGTCCATTCTCAGGACAACGAACGAAGCACAGTGCGTGACCAACGTCCATCCCAATCTTATTTACTCAGCGCCATATTTTCTATGTATTCTCTTTAAGTCCGATTGACAGGAACCTATCAAAGTGATACTAAAATCAAAACGTAGCTTTATTCTTAATCTCCAATAATCCAAATGTATAGAATGGATATCATTGATCAGTGCCAAGTCATGAATCTTTCCTGTGGTTAAGGGCTATTAATAGACAAAATACCCTTCAAGGCGGATTTTTGACTACAATAAATAAGTTGAGGTAAAAGTGATGGGTCGGCCCGAAAACACAACATCATTTTTAGGATCTGTTTGGACGATTGAACGTTGAAGTAATTTTTAGAGTTTGACTAAGTTTAACTCTACCTACAATTAAAATAGGTGTTTGATAAGCGGTAGCCGTATCGGTGTTGAGTAGCTTTTAGCCTTTACCATTTTTGTAATGTTTTTACAAAAGCTATTAATGCTCCACTTTTGAGTAGTTTTTTAAACGTTACTATTTACTCTTTAAAAATCATATCAACTATTTATTTTGCAAAATATAACAAAATTCACCCAACCAAGTGAACCAACTTCAATCGCTACTAATCAACCACTAAATCTACCTTCAACAACTGACTATACTTCTATCGCTAACAGCTATTTTAACGCTTGTTTTACCAAAACTACCTTAGTGGTGAATAATTGTAGGAACGACTTTGCAATTGGAAGTATTTGTTGATAGAGCAAAAGACAAAAAATTCAAAATCAAAGTGAAATGACTTAACATAATACATAATTGTGTTTACATTATGTTGGGTAGACCTGATATTGGCAGGTGAATTACGGATAGTCATGTGGGATCAGAGTTGGATTAGATCCATTGAGGATCGTCTCATATAGGATCATTAGGATCAAACTAAATGAGTAAAGGTCAATGGTTGATCAAATGGATCGGATCGGCAATAGACAATATCAGAAAAATAGTGAACGCTAACGGTGAGAGACTGCGGCGATTACTTCATGATTTCATCAATGCATTGCAAACATTCACCAAGCCACCAACAACAACAATTCATTGTTTGTGGCAAGTCAAAATGAAACTAGACCACAATCTATTTTTGGCAGTCTATTACAACTTACAAGACCATTTTTCATCAATGAATAAATGTATAGGACATATCACTATCATTCTTATTTCACCACAATTGCTTTAAACGAACATTGACCCCATATAATTATATACTACTATTTGCTGTATTTATAATTAAGATTGATTGTGTGGGGTGTAACAAATTGCCCATTCAAGCACTTAGGAGCCAACTATGGAACCTTCATTGTATGAGAAAAATCCATTTCTTGTTTTTGTTGTGGGAATGAATTTTTTTCATGATCTTCTAGTAACTTTCATTAAAAAGGAAGCTAATGATCATCATTTGATGATGTTGATGCCTTTATGTATTAATAAAATAAAACAAGATGTTGATACCATTATTAGTACAATGTACACTTGCATTATAACACTTTCTATATCCTAAAGAGTACGTCATAATTATTTCATTGTGAAAATGTGATTTTTTTATATAAAATTAAAATTGAAGATCAGAGATCGTTTGATTAGCTGTAGTTTTGAAATAGAATAAAAACTGATACTATTGATTATTATATATATTTTTTTATTCAATAAGGTACACGAGTGGATTCCAACACAAATCCTATCTTAATAACTGTGTCGTGGGGGCGGAGGGAAATACCCTAGCATAATGCTGGGTGAGAATCAATCCCTAGCCAAAGCCAGGGAAAGTGAGTGAGCTACCACCAAGCTACACTCATGTTTTCTAATTTTTTTCTATATATGAACAAATTACAATATAAAAGTCCTCCTAAAGGAGAAATTATCTTTCAAGAATAAACAAACCCTTCAAATACAGAAATAATAGTTATTGTGGAAGTGATAAACACTAGCAAATAAAACTATTGAAATATATTGAGCGAAAAGCCCAACCCGTTCCAAATTTTCTAATGGAGGCTAGGGTTTGTGAAGGGAAACTGGATTAGAGTATGGTTAGGGAGGGATTTCATTTAATTTTTCTTTTACAAAATCAATAATAATTATGGAAAAAAGTTGACAATTCTTTTATGACAATTTTCTTTTTTAAAAAACATTTCATGCCCCTTTTGTAGAAACACACTTTTTTTACGAAAAAAATAACTACAAAAAAATTTACATATAGAGGCAACTCCTTGAGGCAATCAAAGTCGAGTTGCCTCTAAAAGCCTCTTTCAGCGTCGCATAAACATGGTTGCCCCTAAAATGTATTGTTTTAGCATCAAATATATTATGATTGTCTCTAAAGATAAATTTTAGCATCACATGAATATTGGTTGTCTCTAAAGCTAATTTGTTAGCATCACATGAAGTTAGTTGTCTCTAAAGCCATTTTTTTGCATCATATAAATTTTTGTTGCATCTGAAGACCTTGATTTTGTGTGACATGCATTGTAGTTACCCCTAAAGTTACATTTTTCACATGGCTTAGATTCTAGTTGCCTCTAAAGATACCTTTTATTATCACTTAAATTATTATCCCTTCGTTCTGAATTATTTTTTACGTTTGTAAAATTGCACGTCAATTAAGGGAAAATTAGTATTTGGATAAATTATGTTAGTATTACTTGGAAGTTGTATTATTCTTTTAATTTGTTTGAGATATGTGCAATAAAATTAAAGTAAATCTTTTTATATTTAAAAATGAGGGGACATGACATAAGTTTGGGTGGAAAATTAAAAATAACGAGTCAATAAGTAAGGGTTAATATTAATTATTTTAGGGGTAAAAGTAACATTAATGGGTAAAATAGTAAAGTATTAAAAATGAAATGAAAAAAATAAGGAACACAAAAAAAGAAACGTAAAAAACAAACCGGAACGGATGGAGTAGTATGTAGTAATTTATTGTACTATATATTAACATTCTAATTTTTTATGTTGATGTTAAATTCTTTTACGAAGCAGCTAGTTCTTAAAAAAATGAAAAAGGGTTTTTCTAAGCTATGCCCCCGAGTTTTTGCGTTTTCTAAGATGTCTCCACGATTTTAAAACCTTCCCAAATGTGCACCTGAGTTTTCATCCTATTACTAGCCATAACCAACTATTAGCTTTCCCTTAACCCTGGTTTAGTCGTGGTTAATTAAGTTAATAAAAAATGTTTTTAAATAATAAAAAAACTGTTTTTCTAAGTCGCATTAACTTCCCTACTTCACTCTTCACTCCTCTAATTGATTCATTAATTTGACTTTTTTGCTTAAAAGCACTCTAATGTGAATGGTTTTGCCAATTGGAATGAGAAGTGCTTTGTTTACAWTGAATTGTGTTATATAATCTGACAAGTGATTTGTTTTTATTTGAATGATGCTACTTTACAGTTGCAGTTTAATAAGGATAACAATATCATTTTGTAAACAAGACTGAAACAACATCAACTTGCAAAATTTGAATCATTCCATTAATATAGTCAACAAATACAATCTAGACAAATTACTCAAACTATGGAATTTGAACATGATAACAACCCTTCAACCTAATAACAATCCTTCATTGCAATTGAAAGCAAGCAAATCCCTAATTTAAGATTCAACTTAATTTTAGGAACACTACAAAACAAATGAACAACAAAGCTGCAACTTTTACTAAATCCCTAATGATTCAATTCCGGCAAGTTTCTCTCGCAGCAGAACCATCTCCTGTGTCACATCAGCAACTGATGAAATTTTTGGACCACTATCAACAGCTTGCAATTTTTCCGGGGTTTGCAGTGACATTTAGGAGCAACAAAATCCCATGGAGAGTTGGAGTCGCAAGACGAACGAGTGGACATGGCAATAAGAAGAAGAAAACGAAACCAGAAAAGAGAAGAAGAAGAAGAGTTGAATGTGATTTGATTTCCAACGGGAAAAGATGGAAAGGTGGGGGTATTTTTTTTGACGGGAAACGTGTGTAATTTTATTACGTAAGATCAGAGTTTACATCAGGAAGTACTTGTAGAGGTACTTCTTCAATCCACACACGAAGAGAATTAAAACTACGACTAATATGCGCAAGCTTGTGAGCAACTTTATTGCCATCACGCCTAACAAAGGAAAAGGATAGAGAAGAACACAACCAAGCATATTGTTTAATATCCCTCACTATCACACCAAAAGCTGTGCGGTCAGTATCAGCATCCTGCAAAGAATTATAGAGCTTCATGCAGTCAGTTTCAAGGGTTAAATTGCGCAAACTTGATTCCCAGGCCAGCTTAACAAGCAATCGCATGGCTAGAGCTTCTGCAATCTCCACATCAACTACCCCTCTAATGGCTTCGCACATAGACAGGAGCACATCTCCAGTGTCATCACGCACAACTCCTCCCAAGCCCACCTGACCATCATTAAAAAGAGCCGCATCAGAATTGGCCTTGTACTTCCCATGTACTGGAGCTTGCCACACCGCAGTAGTGTCGAAGCTGGGTGGCAACAAGGAAGGCATCGAATTTGCAGCCTCGAACTCATTAATAAGACGATGCGCCTTGCTTTGTAATTGAATCACCGTGAGCCATTTACGATCAAAAACCCAAAGATTTCTACTCACCCAACTCTGCCAAGCCAATCCCCAAAACAAATTCCACCACTCGAGATGTGTTATTCGTGTGCCCAGAAACTCCAACCAGCCCCAAACCGAAGCAGAAGCAACCATGGATACGTCCAGTCGAAGTGCTGATGTCTCCCACAGTATACGTTTTTCCTTGCATAGAAACAGAGCATGAGCCATGTTTTCCTCTCCCTCACCACACATAGGACATACACAATCAATTTGCATACCTCGCCTTGCCAAGTTCAATTGAATTATATTGAATTTCTCTTTTTTTTAAAGCTTAAATGTATTTAATTAGGTAAGTTAACCAGGGTTAAGAGAAAGCTAATAGTTGGTTATGGCCAGTAATAGGATGAAAACTCAGGTGCACAATTGAGAAGGTTTTAAAATTGTGGAGACAGCTTAGAAAACACAAAAACTCGGGGGCATAGCTTAGAAAAACCCAATGAAAAAATAGGGAGGTTAGCGGTTATTCTATTACTGTATTTACATATCATCATTCAATTCACATACACAAGCGCATAGCCCATTTCCTTTCGCCTTTACGCGGCTCGCCGGCGACAGCGATGCGACACGCCGATTGTCTTTGGTTTCCTCGTTCCACGCTTCAAGCCACAACAAATAGGTGAGTCGAATTGTTTTATGTTTTCTCATGTTTACAATTCATAGATTAGGGTTTCAATGATGATTGAGTTTTGGGTTTTAATCATTAACAGGCTAATTTGCCCCAATTAATCGTTTCATGGCTAATTTGCCTCAATCAATCATTTCAAGGCTAATTTGTACAATTGAATGAATTAATGGGACACGATATCACAATTTCTAGTTAAGTTATTGGTTGTGAAATTACTTTTGTAAAATTTTGTGGGGGTTGCATACATTTTGGGATAGATTCAAGCAAAAATTGTATAATTTGCATGTTGGTTTCTCACGGTCTTACTATTCATATTGTCTATTGCTCATTGTGTAAAAATTAAGTTTTCCGTTTTTTTTTTACTCGGATGACTTATCAAATGGACTAATTCAAGTTTAGAACTCGAATTATTTTCTTTTTGAAAAAATAATAATTTCATCGAAGTATCTTGCAATTCTTAATTTCTTCTTGGATCCTGTAATTTTACTCGAATTATATATTGCAATTTCGATGATTATTATTGATGTATATTACAATTTGGATGCTTATTATTAACCTATCTTGTGATTCTTCGGATTTTTTCCCTCTCTTCTTGAATGTTTTTTTTTCAAAATGGACTGTTAAAATGAGTTTGGCCTTGCGACCCAAATTCTATAATGAATGTTTGAATTGTAGACACATCTAATAACATTGATTTTAGTGTGATTTAGAGTCTTGTCGAAGTATCTTGTTATATTGTACTTCTATTACTGCATTTTCATAGGATAAAGAAATATAATAATATGTATTTGTTGTTTCCATCCACGATTTGCTTTATTGCTGTCATTTTTCCGTTGATTGCAGTGCTCTATCGTTGTAAAATTCTGGACTCTCACATCTCCTTCAGGTAGAAGATGTAGTCCAAATTATTAAAAAGTTGGTAAATTTTGTTCTTCCTTTTCATTTTCTGATTTCTTTTCTCTGCCCGCTCGCCTATCAAGTAGACATTCATGAAAGTGGCCAATTAGTTAGTAATTCTAAAAATGTGTGTTTTACAGGAGAAAGATGGAGGAAAAGGACGGTTCAAATCTATAGAAAAAAGCATATAATCAGTTAGTTTGATTTAGGCTTTCATATCTAAAAGCTATTTGTAAATGGTAATCATTGGACGAATCTCAACAATATTTCTCTATGATAAGGTACTTATGTAAACATAGAACTTTACCTTTTTTCTGTTTTCTTTCATTACTTAAGGAGGAATTTAATTAGATGAAGGGCATTTCAATCAGGTCAAAATGGGATTTTGGTAGCATAGAAGCTAGAGTTATTCATCAGCTAACAATGAGTTCGTATCCCTAATCTTGTAGTTTTCTAACTTTTCTCACTTCAATTTTGTTTGTTGCTTTTGCTTCACTAAAGTTCACTTTCATAAATATATCATAGCAGCCATGCTTTATGCCTTCGAGTCTATGCAGCTTCTTGTAAGTAACTAAATTCATGATCGTAGTGCAACTGAGTTCTATTGATAGATTGAAATATGAGCATTGGTATTGAAAGAAAATGCTCAGAATATAACTAGTCTTACACTTCAAGTAATTCATTATTGTTCTCAAATCCAGAATGGAATCTGATTGAAATTTGGTTCCTATTTAGATTGAGTTAGGTGTGGTTTTGGAAAAAAAAAATTAATAGTGAAAGCTTGGTTGTTGTTGCAAATTGTAGGTTGAGAGGAAGAGTGGAAAAAGATTTGAGTTTTGGGGATGCTTGTTTTATGCTTTCGTTTCACATATTACATGCTTTCCTTTCACAGATTACATGCTTTCCTTTTACATATTACATGGTTTCTACAACTATGGTGTGATTATTCTGCAATCTATTCCTCAAGCAGAAGACAAGTCTCCATACATTAGCCTTATTAGATTAAACTAATCAGTGTGACATTTTATAATACAAAAAGACTTGGGCCTGATTTATATGTCTATATGTCATTTCTCCTTGTTTGTTTTGCAAGGAACCATTAGTGATTATCTTTTGAAGACATGCATGGAAAAAGTAAGCAATAGTCATCATAGTATGTGTTAACCATCTATATTAAATTTAGGAGGAGAGACGTCGTTATTTATTCGTTTTGTGTGGCTAAGGCTATTACTCGGATGTGTCTTATTAGCTTTAATTGATTGAAACTCTAATATGTTGATTTGCTGCAATCCAAGGTATGTTCGACATCTTTAATATTAAGCTAGTAATTTTATACCTTTACTTGTAAGAAAAATTGAGCTAACATTGGCCTGTAGTCCCTTACATTTTTTTGCTCTTGTTAATATAAACATTGAAATGTTTATATACTTAATATGTACTATGGTTTCATTGTTTAACATTGTGGGTCATGTAGTAATTATATTCTGATTTAAACCTCTTTATAAATGGATTATTCGCTTTGCACAGCTTCGCTAACTATCGATTTTAGCTCATCACATGCCAACAAAGAAAGCTGAATTCAGTGACACTTTATATGAGGAATAACACTACAAATTTGTTAAAAGTTGGTGTAATTGCTATACAGGTTCTAACAACAATCAATTTTTTATTGCTGATAGACTTTCTATATGATGAAGTAACTTATTTTCTTAGTCATACATTACACTATTACAGGGTCAAGTATATATTAGGAAATTGTGGCTCAGTAGGTCCATAAACCGTTGGTTCAGCACCAGCAGGTGTAGACACCTAAAAATGTCTCCCCAAATGAGTAATCAATGATGAAGTATACCACATGTCGCAATTAATTCGAACTCGAAAATACGCAATTGAACTCGAAATATGTGAAGTCACACTCGAAATTATGAGTCAAAGGTCAAATACGAGGCAAAAATATTTTCTTTCGGTTTTCTCGATAATCTCAAAGGTTTTCAAACAAGTTACGCTGGCATCCAATGGCTTTTTGTTTTCATCATGTTGCACATTTGTTGAATCCGCCAGTATTTTAAATTTTTTTCTGATTTTCTATGATTTTCTATGAATTTCAATTTAAATACGCAATACGCAGAAAATACATAATAAATAGAAAATACGCGAATGTTCGAATCTCCTAGAAATATACTTTCTTTGCGAAGGAGGCGTCAAATAATCGTAATCTTAGAAATCGAGACATATGGCAAGAATTATTCCGAATTAAAATATTTCATAGATTTTTGGAAAAAATAATATACGCAGAAGCCTGCGTATATACCGTCCTAGGAGCGTATATACGCAGATGCTGAGGAGCTGTATATACGCTGTGTTGACTGCGTATATACGCACCTTGAGCGTATATACGCACTCCACCAGGCTTATACCATTTCTCCTCCCGCCTATAAATAACTTTGCCCTCCGACTGTTTGAGGGGACTCCAACTTTACGATCTAAGCATACCCAGTCAATCACATACTATTTGCATTCTTCTCTCATTCACAAAATTACTCAAAAATCACATAAACACGAGTCTTGCGCGTTCTTTTGATTCGTTTGACAAGCGACAAACAAGGTTAATTCTGAGATACTCACCTATAATCTCTTCACTTCTTTTAACTTGATTAACCATTATTATGAGTTTAATGTAATTACACAATGTAAAACCGACTTTGATCGTCTCATTAAATGTAGGATTATTATTTATGCTTTTAATTCGTTTCGCTAACCTTATTATTATCTAACTATCATCTGTCATATAAACGTTTTCTTTGTCTAATAAGCAATTCAATCAAAGGACATCGCTTTTAAGTTTTTAACAATTGTGTATTTGCAGAGACAAGGTGAGAAGAAACGCTATTCATTATATGATTACTAACCATTTGTTTTTCATGTTTCTTTTGCACATATTCTATCACACTTGTATATATTGCTTAACAAGACCCGGAAATTATGCGTATCACATTAAAGTCAGATAATCAGGCGACCGTTTTCTAACACCTTGTTAATATTGACTAACAATAAAGCGATCGCCTTGTCATTGTAGAAGTCTTTCTGTACATAATAGAACTCACTTAGTAATCTTTAGGGCTAGTGCGCTAATTAAGGTTACGAATATGTAAGTGTGTGCATCCAATAACGTGCTTAATTGAATTACACTGAGACCGAGTAGAGACCGCTACATGCGGGCGGAATGGGGGTTTTTTACCGAAAATCCAATCGTACCATGTCCCCGAACCCACGACTGGTTACTTGATTGGACGTGGGGCCATTGTTTTGGCACCAACGTTTCGGGCGTCCGTGAATAACCTTTTTAGGCACGGTGGCGACTCCCCTTACTCGACAACAACGCACTCACGTGCGGGTTCCGTGGCTCAAGCCCACGCAAAAGCACCTCGATGTAGTACCAAGCCGCGCGCCCGCTATACGCGAGGGCGCGGCCCACGTCCTACAGCGGGGTATTATTGGTGCTTTGGCTCGTGAATCGCCAAGAGCAGGGCGTGGATCTGATACAGAAGCCACAACATCGGGCTGTCCAAAAAGCTGCCGCTGTGCCGACACAACAGACCCAACAACAGCAGGTCAAGCCTTGGGATTCGTGCAGCGTAGAGGTTCAGAAGTAGCAGCAGCAGGTCCAACAACAACAGCTTATGACCCTTGATCATGATCCTGATCAATAGCAGCAGCGTGACGTCGACCAATCTATATTCTATAACTAAAGCAATCCCCACCATCTTCTTTTTTCCCTCCTAAATTTCCCTCCCATATTTCCTTATTAAATGAATTGCATAAAAAATATAAAAAAATAATTATGAAGTATAATAAGATGATAAATGTACTTTGAAAATGATAATTCTAACATCATTGATTAATAGGTAATTGTAAAATATTTAATTATAACCTTAATTAAGTGAATTTCAAAAAGATATTTTGTTAGTATAAGAATTATATGCGGAATATATATAAATATTATTTAAAACCGAGCATTGCTCGGGCAATAATCTAGTGAACATACAAGGTGATGTTAATGCTGCTTGAACGAAGGCTCGATCAAGGGCTAATAGAATAGGCGTGGTCGATTCATTGATTGATGTGTGTACTATATATTGTATTGCACGTCACTATATCGAACCCTTCTATTGCGATGTAGCTTGGTATTATACATGCATAAGCAATCATTTCTAATTATATACTTGAATTTAGCATACTGATCGCGCGGTGGAACGACTATTTTATCAAAATGTCCCTAAATTTTGAAGTTACGAAATATTATTATCTTTAAATATATATAGAAAAGTAGGTGCCTTCTTTTATAATTTGTGGCAAGATTTACGGTTGTCTCTAAATGTTTGTGGTTTTAGCAACAATGTGCCTTAAATAGGGTATTAGAGACAACTGATAAATAGTGATGGACATATGGTTGCCTCTAAACATAAGGGGTCTTATTTGAAATATATTTTGTCTGCCTCAAAATGGTATCATTAGAGGCAACCTACAATTAGTAGTAGTCTAATGGTTGCCTCTAAACATAAGTGTCTTTACCAGTAATATTACTCGTCCATCTCTAAGGTTGGCATTTGGGGGCAACCTGTAATTAGCGACAAACTCATGGTTGTCTCCAAATGTAAGTGGTTTTAGTAACACCATGATGTGTCTGCCTCTAAAAGGTGGTATTAGAGGCAACCTACAATTAGCGACGGAAGAATTAGAGGCAATCAAAAAATTGCTTCTAAAGACCATTAGAAGCAACAAATGTATATTTAGAGGCAATTTATGGTTGCCTCTATATGTAACTTTTCTTGTAGTGAATAATACTTCCTCCGTATCTTTTTAATTGCAACAAACCAAATTTCACGCATTCAAGGTTGAGATTTAACAATGTAAATGAGCAAATTAATCAAAATAATTTTAACACAATTAAGTTATAATCTCATTCTTCATTTTGTTAAAATTATTTTGAATAATTTGTTTGTTTACATTGTTAAATCTGAACCTCGAAATGCATGAAATTTGGTTTGTTGCAATTAAAACGATACGGAGGAAGTATCATTAATAATTAACACTACAAAATCTATAATGATAATTACATCTGAAAACCACATACTAATTCCTCTGTTTTCAAAATTACGCACGATTTTTTTTAATGTCTCAAAAAAATTCCATTTGTAAGTTGCAACATTTTGAAAACAAAGGAAGTACAAAGTATTATTTTTTCTTTTTGAAGCATAGCTCATATTTTACCATTTGTAATTTAAAGCAAGCGGTGGTTTTCAATGGCTTTGCATCTTTTCAATTTATGCACTTTGCAATATGCGTGTAGTGTTTATATTGATAAGTTGTTGGCTAGCTCTAAAATCATATACATCCAGATTATCTTCTCGATTATTAAGTCTTCAAGAACATATACAAGAAAAGGCAACAACTCCAGAATGGGATGAATTTATTTAAAGGGGTAAAATGATTTTGTTTGGTCTTATATTAGCTTAATTATCATCGGTGAGAACATTGATGGGACTCATGGGAGTCTTTACAAGAATTTACAATAATTGTGTTCGAGTAGAGAAGACAGAATAAAAAGAGAAAAGAGCGAACAATAATTTATACAAAAAACTAACGAAAGATGCTACTTCGTAGACAAAATCTTCATGAGGAAAACGAACCCTGGAACGAAAAAAATGAAAAAATGGTACATTTAATTTGGACCATCAAATTCACCTTGTTAATTTTTTTATTATTATTATTAAAAGACTAGATTATTTTGATAGAAAATGAAAAACTAGTGACAAGTGGAATATTCTTAGCATAAAAATAAACTTAATAGTTAGTTTAATTCTCCAGTTTAATTTCTCAATTACTTCATTGAATCGAGCAAAGTTATGAAATTTTTTTTTAAAAAAAGGCAAAGTAATGAAATTTTTAGCTTAGTTACTCTTGAAAGTGGTTGAAATTATCTCCAAAGGTTTTGTGTTAGATTCATTCAAACTCAGGTTGTGTTCAGTTCGTCTGAATTTTTCTGAACTATTCTGTCTAATCTGGACTTTATTGATCTAGTCTGATCTTATATGAATTTTTCTGATCTGATTTAAATTTTTGTATTTACAGGAATTTGATAAATTGTCAATCAATGAATTGAATKAATCCAATTAATACCAATTAATTTGTCATAGATCCTCAATCGCTTTAAAACTAAAACTACTCACACATATTGCAATTGTACATGAAATTAGCGATTGGGAAAAACATAATTAAATAAAAAGAAGTTAAGAATTAGAAAACAATATCGAAACGGGCAGTGATTGAAGAATTAACTGGTCTTCTAGAGCCAACGATATTCGAAATTGGGTAAAAGACATATGGAAGAAGATAGAAATGCAAGAATTAGATTGCACAAGTTAAATGAAACTTCTATAAAAGCAAATGACAATGCACTAAAGCATCTTGTTAAATTTCCTTAAATATTCTTTCAAGATAAAAATTAAACAATATAAAGTCAAATCTGATACTTAACCATGAAAAGTGAAAGARAATGTTCTACAATCGCTCCATATAAAGTTCTTAATTTGAATAAGATGCAATGTGTTGCAATTCACTTTTCTGATATATTAGACTTGTTTTTAACATTAATGGTGATTAAACTATCATAACACGATCTCACTATATTCGACTACACATCGATTGTATGATCTTATGAGGCCGCAGGTTTATAAAAAAATCCATACCTTCTCTTTCTCTCTTAATATTTCTCGTATGCTCTTTATTTACAATTATCGATGGTCATATGAATATATTTACGATTACGATTCGATTAATTGGTAATAATCTTTTCTTTCTTTTCTTTCAGTTCAATTTCTATATGCTTTACTACTTTTCTTTGTTTTCTTTGAATTATAAGTCTTCTTACACAACGGTAGAATTTCAAAGACTAATTCTTTTTTTTTCTTGTTCTTGGGGGGATCATGTATAGTTATGTATATTCTTCTCATTCTTTGACACCTTCCATTCCAAAATTTCTCTCATTTCATTTAGCACACATGTCAATGCCACCATTTTCTGACCTAATCTTTGATTTTACTTAGATTATCTCGTCGATTCACGGTTTTATCAATATTTGTACAATCAAATGTTGTATCTTTCATGATAGATATATAAATTTTTGGGAATTATCATGGTGACTCTATTTTCTTTATATCAATTAGTCTTTTTTTTTATATATCCAAATATAGCATCAATTTGACGAAATACTAAATCAATTTGAAACTACAAATTTAACCTGACTAATGAATTGACTATATACCCTTTTAATAAATTAAAAACGCCACCCTCCCGGCCTACCCCTCCCCCCGCTCCACATGCCACCCCTGCTACTACTATTCTCCTTCCCCCTACCTCTTCGTCGCCGCACCGCCCTCTCTCCCACACCCTCGTTGCGTTCCCAATTGAGTCACCACTCTTCCTCCTCTCGCGAGTCACCACTCACCACCACCCCCAAATCCATGCCACCACACGTTCATCGCGCCTCTTCGCGCACACCAACCCCGCGATGCTACACCACAAGGCCCCACGATGCCTTGTCACAGCTCATAAACCAAAACACAAAAATCCAAAACCAAAATTCCAGAAAAAAATAATAATAAAAAAGATATATCACGGAATTGGCCCCAATGGGTATTCGAATTTGAATTTGAAACTGGAATTCGAAATGGGAATTCAAAATTTGGATTTGAATTGACAATTTGAATTCGAAAATTCGAATTGGTTCGTTTTTAGGGTGAAAGTGGGGAATCATTTGGGTTTTAGGTCTTGGGCTCTGGGTGGGCGAACGAATTACAAGAGGAGATGGTGGGTTGCGCGATCGAAATGCAAGTGGGAATGGTGTGGTGAGACCGCTGCTACGAGCTGCTTTCCAATTGTGGTTGATTGCTAGTGTGAAGCGAAAAGGGTAGGAATTGAGGATGGTGAGAGATGGTGTGGTTAAGCTGTACGTGGAGGGTCGTTGGTTGCGTGTCGTGCACTGATAGTGGCCATAGATTTGGTGTTGGTGGTGAGGTGATGGTCTGGTGTTGTTGTGATGGACTTGCCGAGGGTTGGTTGAAGAAGAAGGAAATGGTGTGATATTGATTCTGTTGAAGATGATGGTGTTGGTGTTAGATTGATAAGGATATTTTTATTTTATTTTTTTAAGAAGGCATTATATGTCAATCATTTAGTTTTGAGGGTAAAATGATTATGATTAATACTTTTGCAAATGGATGCTACTTTTTGATATTAAAAAAAATACAAGACTACTATTGATATAAAGCAAAAATAGAGGCTACAATGATAATTTCCCAACTTTTTTTTTACAACCAATTGAAATAATACCTTTTAAATAAACGCCAATACAATAATACAAAAATGATGTAATACCATATGACATGTTAATAATTTATACACAACGACACAAATATATTATTGTATAAATTTTTATTTATCAGTCAAAAATAAAATAATTTGTACACAAATATTGATAAATAATATTTATATATTTCTATTCTCAAAGCAAAATTTAGAAGGAAATTAAGAAGAGTTAATAAAATTGGTTAAGATTGACTTAATTTTCAAAGCACATTTATTGATTTATATTCATTAGTTTTTTTTTTTTTGTAAAATTAAATAATCATTAATTAGTTGATGAGAGGAATTGGGAGGGAAAACTTAAAAGGTGGGATTGCTAGTATTAGTACTTGATAATACCCCCCGTAATAACTCGAGAGCAGATAATATCAATTGATACAGGTATAAATAGAGAGAAAAAGCTAAAGAATTTAATAAGTTCTTTGAGATTAAACATAAAAATAGAAGTGGAAGGATGTACACAATTTTAGATCAATATATTGTACTCCTTGATGGGGGAGTACGATTTTACTCTTAAAAGTAAAATGTGGGATCATTTAATAAACATGGGAAATGAAGAGTTTCCTTGATAGAGGGAAAAAAAAGTTTTTTTTTAAAAAAATTTTAATTTTAGTAGTGTTGGGAGGGAATGGAAGTAAGTTTAGGAAGGGAAAATATAGATAGTGGGGATTGTTTAGTATAGGTATAGTATAGAGTTAGTAAAAAATTTATAAAATTGTATATTCTATTATAGCACCCACTGAAGACAGAATCAAACAAGACACCACATGACTACTATTTTGACTTAGTATGAGAGGAGAAATTTTATAAGATTTTCTTTGTTGTGATAGTGTCAAGAGTCTTAATGTTATACAACGTTTAGGAATAGAGGAGTATATACTTTTCAGTCACCTTTAATTTTCTCTAATCAAGACCTATTAATTGTTTGTTGTCACGCCTAATAAAATAATCATGAACGTAACGGTTTAAAGTGGCTTTAAATTTGACCAAATTCAAAGTACCCACAATTAATTAAGTATTTAATGCTGGCATGTAATTCACTCACCGTAGATTTATTTATTTATTTATTTTGCTTTTTAGGACAATAACTACAAAAACATGATGTTATTCAAAATTTAACAATGTGACAATAGAACGCAAGACTGCTAGGGATGGGGAGGGGGTTGTGCAATACTTCACCCTTACTCTCGCCCTCAGAATCCATTAACTTTGTTCACGACCAATCATGAGGATCCTTAGTCCCTTTGCATTCGCTCTGGCGCCAAGACATAAATAACGAGTTTCATATGTTCCCAAAAAAAGTGCAGTGACGACTTCCTTTATTCTCGTTTTTTGAGTATCCATATTCCTTAATATCTAGCATACTTCACAACTATAATTTGATGTGTAATAATTAGAGGATGTTATTACCCAACTAATCTCTTGCGTTTGTGTGGTTTTAGGCCTTTCTAGGCCCTCTTTGCTTACTAATATGCCTTTGGGGATTATATTTGGAGTAGCGTTTGGCTGGATCCCCGATTTAAAGAAAAATGAAAGAAAACCCGCTACTTTTTGGGCTAGATTGATTTGATGATGGAAGATTTATATTTTCTTTCTACTTATTCTTTATCCTAGAACAATGATGTAAATCCGTCAATATCTAGCTATTTTATGTGAGTAGTATAGTAAGGAGTGTAATCAGTAGTTTTTAGACAAGCTTTCATTTCTATTTAGTTTTAGTTTTCAATTAAGTATTCTCTCTTAAACACTCGTTTTAGTTGTTGGTACTTTCGATTTATCAAGCAACAATAGTCATAACCTGTTACTACTAGTCTATTACTAGAGAGTTTGGTTTGTTCATTTGTCATCTAGACCTAAACTCTATTTGCTCTATATATTTTTCCAACATGTGTCATCGCATTTGTACTTTGTGTTAATTTATCCTTTTGCTTTCTATGACTATTGGGTTTCTCTTATCTTTTCATTAAACTGGATAATGTTGTAACGTCTTTTATGCTTCTAGCATTCATGTGATGACTGTTCAATGTTCTCTCAAAACTTAATCAATTATCTTCTAATCTATTCATTTACCTTGTAGTTTCTTGAGTTGCTATACTACTGCCTATATCTTAAAACTTTCTCCATTTCATGTAGAAGCTTGTGCAAATAATAAGTTTCATCCGGGTTAGTTACTATTCCCTCCCCCCCCCCCCCCCCGCCCCCCCCCCCCCCCAAAATTATACATAGTTGAAAACAATTTTCATCAATGTTATTTGCATGTTTTTTTTCAATTTCATACAAATTGAGTCCAAATCTACAAATATTATTAAAAGCATGCCAAACAACTAGGCATGCCACGTTGACTCCACTTGAGATAAATCATTGACAAGTGTTCATATGCCACATGTCATCAAGTAATTATATTACAATAATCTTATATAAAACTTTTCAATTTCTTTAAAATATTTATCATCTTCTACTTTTTTTTCCCTGGCCTCTATCTTTTCGTCTCCTTATTCTAAATATGAGTTATAAAAAAGATGAGGATGTATAACATTTTCAAACTTAATTGCCATTTTTTTTGATTTTGGCTCATGTCATTTACCATGATTCACTACCAAATAAATACATTCATTTTTTACTTAGGTTCACGTGGATTAAGAAATTTAAAAGTAGTGCAACATTCAATAATATTAATAACAACAACATCATAGAATATTTTTTTTATAAAGTATTAAGTTTGAAACTTCCTTCAAAATACTATAGTTAATTTTTTCATATTTATGAAGTTTCACAATTGCTTAACTAATGGTATAACCATAATTTCATTATATCGATTCTTATACATTTTGCATGCATCAAAAATGGTGAAATCAATTAATAGGTAAAATAAATATATTTACAAAAGTAAAATTAAAATGTATGACCCGGACAACGCCCGGGCCTGAATACTAGTTAATCAATTAAAACTTCAAATCTCAGTTGTTATGATAGTTTAATCACTCATTAATGTTAAAAAACAAG
>SNQN01002878.1:21590-37693 GCA_008642245.1 Bassia scoparia
GAGCATATGCAACAAGATCCAAGGATCTATCTACCTTGGGAGTAAAAATGAACAACGTCAACGAAGGTAATCTCAGGCTAATTTTTAAATGCTCTAATTCATATTGAATTKAATTAATTCAAAACTTTACTGAAGTTAATTAAATTATTTAGTTATAGTAAACCTCAATTGTATGCCTAATTATCTAGATTTTGAAATCATAGCGTTTAATTTATAAATTTTTGCCTGTTTCATTCTATAGAATTGTTCGTAGTCAATAAAATTATGTTTCCAATGATTGTTTGTCACCAATTTAATTATTCATTGTAAATTGAATTTTCCAACCGATTGTTAATTGAATTTTCCAATCGATTGAGTTCTTGTAATTGCTTGAACACTACTACACTAGTCCACTATTCAATTTGAGCATTATAGATTATATGATTAATAAATCTAGATGAATGGTTGGGCTTAAAAGCCTTTTATTGATCGTCCATACTCTCCACGCGAAGGGATGTTTATGCTAGGTCAATGAAGTCCACGCAATTGTCTATTTTATTTAAAATATGCAAGAATTTTATTCTACTACAAGTGTTTTTTTTCAAGGTCAAAAGTTATCGATATCATACGTAAATGTACATCAACAATAATTTTTATGCTTGTACATCTTTCTATAGTAAATACACCAAAAAACATCAACACGATTTTACAAGATCGATTTACACCAGATATGTATACTAAACTTTGTGTTTGTTCATTGTTGGCTTATATGAACAATTACCCATGTCCTTTTCGTGAGGATTCAAACTATTTTGAGATCAATTACGTATATAACTGTTATTTTACACAACCTTGATATTTTACCATTGCTCATTAAACTTAGGTCATGTTCCTGTCAACTAAATTTTGCAGAACTGAACTGAACTTATTTTTACTGAAACGTTAACAAGTTTTTTAAGGATTGAAATCATTTTTACTAAATTAAAGTTTTTTTTATTAAAACTTATTGAAATAATTTGATGAGAACATGGTCGTAGAGATAAAATGTCTCTGCTCATTAATGCTATGGTTAAAAATGTAATTTTGTAATTTGAAGTCTAATTAGATGTACTTAGTACTTCTAATTGTTCTATGTTTAGGCCTTCTCTTTCCCGAGTTGTAAGTATTGCTTTTGATTTAAATGAGGAAGAGGATCGAAACAATGACTTTAACCCCATCTTTATGGTTAGATGTTTGAATCCTCATAGTCTATRRRTATTTTAAATATYTACTCRGCTCTTATGATTCCTTTGTAACAAAAATAAATAAAAAATSATTTTGAATTAAAGGTATTCAGTCTATTGAATTGTGGGCCAGCCCAAAAATTGTGATCCAGTCTGGCCCAATAATCTTAATTGGGCCCAGATATCTATTGCAATAGTATGATCAGATTTTACTCTTCAATTTTCATACCGTCGGTCAAAAATGACAAAAAATAAAAATAAAAATAAAATAAAAATACTGTAATCAAGGAATCAACACATTGCAAAATCCCCTAAATGCCCTCCCAAATTCGCCTTCTCTTTTTCTCTCTCTTCCTCAGCTGAACTACACACCCAACATTTTTCACAATTCATTGACAATTTGACATGTCTCAAATTCCTTCATATCTGTAAAAACTCTCACCACTTTCTTTCACCACCACTTTCATGGCTTACCTAAGACTTATCTGCAACACCTCCATTTCCACTTCTATTCTTTGTTACTCGCACTTTCAATTACTGGTTACGACCAATGATGGATTACATTTTTAGTCCTTTTTTGGGTTCTCTTTTGTTTGACCCTTTACAATACTGATATTTTTTTTTGCGTTGAGTTTCCTTCTTTTTTTTAAATTTGAGCTCTTAAAGTTGCATTTTTCAGTTTTGGTGCCAGAAATAAGAGTGCCCATCTCATTTCCTTGATGATTTGTATCAGAAAGTTGTGTCAAAATCAAGTCTTTCAATACATTTNCATGAAATGGAGATGATTTATAGATATAGGCAGTATATAGCACTCAAGACCTACAAGGTAAATGAATAGATTAGAAGATAATTGATTAAYTTTGAGAACATGAACAATCATCACATGAATGCTAGAAGCATAAAAAGACGTACAACATTATCCAGTTTAATGAAAAGATAAGAGAAACCCAATAGTCATAGGAAAGCAAAAGGATAAATTACACAAAAGTACAAATGGATGACACATGTTGGAAAAATATATAGAGCAAATAGAGTTTAGGTCTAGATGACAAATGACAAACCAAACTCTCTAGTAATAGACTAGTAGTAACAGGTTATGACTATTGTTGCTTGATAAATCGAAAGTACCAACAACTAAAACGAGTGTTTATAGAGAGAATACCTTATTGAAAACTAAAACTAAACTATGATAATGAAAGCTTGTCTAAAAACTATGATTACATCTCCTTATATACTACTCACATAAAATAAGCTAGATATTGAGGATTTACATCATTGTTCTAGGATAAAGATAGTAATGAAAGAAAATATAAATCTTCCATCATCAAATCAATCTAGCCCAAAAGTAGCGGGTTTTCTTCATTTTTCTTTAAATCGGGATCCAAGCCAAACGCTACTCCAAATATAATCCCAAAGCATATTAGTAGCAAAAGGGCCTAGAAAGGCCTAAAACCACATCAAAACGCAAGAGATTAGTTGGGTAAAACATCCTCTAATTATTACACATCAAATATAGTGTGAGTATGCTAGATATTAAGGAATATGGATACTCCAAAAACCGAATAAAGGAAGTCGTCACTGCACTTTTTTTGGGAAATATGAAACTCGTTATTATGTCTTGCCCAGACGCAATGCAAAGACTAAGGAGTCCATGATTGGTCGTGAACAAAAGTTATGGATTCGAGGACGAGAGTAAGGGTGAAGTAGTGCACAACCCCCTCCCCCATCTAGCATACTTGGTCTCAATTGTCACCATTGTAAATTTGAATAACAGTCATGTTTTTGTATTATTGTCTAAAAAGCAAAATAAATAAATAAATAAAATCTAGGTGAGTTGAATTAATGCACATAAATACTAATTAATTGTGGTCACTTTGAATTTGGTCGAAATTAAAGCCACTTTAACCGTTACGTTCATGATTATTTTATTAGGCGTGACAACAAACAATTAATAGGTCTTGATTAGAGAAGAATTAAAGGTGACTGAAAAGTATATACTCCCTCTATTCCTAAACGTTGTATACATTAAGACTCTTGACACTATTCACAACAAGAGAAAATCTTATAAATTTCTCCTCACATATAAGTCAAAATATAGTCATGTGGTGTCTTGTTTGATTCGTCTTCATGGGTGCTATAAGAATATACAATTTTTATAATTTTTACTAATCTATATATACCTATACTAAAGCAATCCCCACTATCTATATTTTCCCTCCTAAACTTACTTCCATTTCCCTCCCAACACTACCTAAAATTAAAATTTTTTTTAAAAAAAACTTTTTTTTCCCTCTATCAAGGAAACTCTTCATTTACCCATGTTTATTAAATGATTTCCCACATTTACTTTTTAGAGTAAAATCAAGTACTCCCATCAAGGAGTACAATATATTGATCTAAAATTGTGTACCCATCTTTCCACTTCTATTTTTATGTTTAATCTCAAAGAACTTATTAAATTCTTTTAGCTTTTTCTCATCATATTATATACCTGTATCAATTGATATTACTTGCTCTCGAGTATTACGGGGGTATTATCAAGTACTAATACTAAAGCAATCCCCACCTTTTAAGTTTTCCCTCCCAAATTTCCCTCTCAACTCAACTTAATTAATATTTTATTTCTTTAACAAAAAAAAAAACTAAATGAATATAATCAATAAATGTGCTTTGAAAATTAAGTCAATCTTGAACCATTTTATTAACTCCTTCTAATTTCTCCTTCTAAATTTTGCTTTGGAGATAGAAATTATAATATTGATTTATCAACTATTTGTGTACAAATTATTTTATTTTTGACTGATAATAAAAATTTATACAATAAATATTTTGTGTCGTGTGTATAAATTATTAACATGTCATATGGTATTACATCATTTTTGTATTATTGTATTGGTGTTTATTTAAAAGGTTTATTTCAAATTGGTTGTAGAGCAAAAAAAGTTGGGAAATTATATTGTAGCCTCTATTTTTGCTTTAATATTCAATAGTAGTACTTAGTATTTTTTTTAATATCAAAAAGTAGCATCCATTTGTCAAAAGTATTATCATAATCATTTTACCCTCAAAACTAAATATGAATTGACATATATGCCTTCTTAAAAAAATAAAAATAAAAATATACCTAATCAAAATCTAACACCCAACACCATCATCTTCAACAGAATCAATATCACATGGCCATTTCCTTCTCTTCAACCACCCTCGCAAGTCCCCATCACAACCAACACCAGACCATCACCTCACGCCACAACCCCAAATCTATGGCCGACTATCACGGTCGCACCGACGCACCAACCAACACCCCACGTCACAGCTTAACCATCACCATCTCTCACCATCCTCAATTCCTAACCCTTTCGCTTCCACTAGCAACAACCACAATTGGAAAGCACTCGTGAGCGGTCTCACACACACCATTCCCACTTGCATTTCGTCCGCGCAACCCACCATCCTCCTCTTGTAATTCGTTCGCGCCACCCAGAGCCAAACCCTAAAACCCCAAATTGGATTCCCCCTTTCACCCTAAAAACGAACCAATTCGAATTTTTCGAAATTCAATTGTCAATTCAAATCCAAATTTTTGAATTCCATTTCGAATTCCACGTTTTCAAATTCAAATTCGAATACCAATTGGGGCCAATTCGTGATATTCTTTTTTATTATTATTTTTTTCTGGAAATTTTGGTGTTTGTTTTGTGTTTTGGTTTATTGAGTGTGACAATGGCAATCGTTGGGGCTTGCGTGGTGTAGCATCGGCGGGGTTGGGGTGCGCAGAAGAGGCGCGATGAGTGTGGGGGCAATGGATTGGGGGTGGTGGTGAAGTGGTGACCTCGCGAGAGGAGGAAGGAGTGGTGATCTCACATTGGGTGACGCAACGAAGGGTGTGGGAGAGAGGGGGGCGCGACGAAGAGTAGGGGGGAAGGAGAATATAGTAGTGGCAGGGGTGGCATGTGGAGGGGGGGTGGAGGTGGTAGGGGGAAGGGGTGGCAAGTTTTTTAAATTTTTTAAGGGTATATTAGTCAATTCATTTTAGGTTTTAGAGTTAAATGTTTATGTTTTAATTCTTTTTTCAAATTGGATGCTACTTTTGATATTAAAAAAAATAAAGACTATATTGATATAAAGGCAAAATAGAGTGCTACCAATGAAATTTCCCAAAAAAAGTTTAATATATCTATCAAAAACAATTTTGATGTAGCAATAATTGATAAAAACCGTGAATCGCACGAGGAATATCTAATGTAATAAGTCAAAGATTGGTCAAGATAAAATGTGCATTGACATGTGTGCTAATTGAAATGAGTAGAACATTTGGAATGGAGGGTGTAACAAGAATAAGAATAGACATATACATAAACTTTATCAATGATCGCTCCCCAAAACAAGAAAAAAAAAGAATTAGTTTTGAAAATTCACCTTGTTAAAAGACTTAATTATTCAAGAAAAACAAAGAAAAGTTAGTAAAGCAAATATAGAAATTGACTGAAAAGAAAGAAAAGAAAAGATTACTTACCAAGTTAATCGATGTCAATCGTAAATAATTCCATATTACCATGATAATAATTGTAAATA
This sequence comes from Bassia scoparia, assembly GCA_008642245.1. NCBI lineage: Eukaryota > Viridiplantae > Streptophyta > Magnoliopsida > Caryophyllales > Amaranthaceae > Bassia > Bassia scoparia. The sequence continues at coordinate 27,368 of SNQN01002878.1, forward strand.
AATGAGCAAACGAGAAATATTTTAAAGAGAAAAGAGAAGAGTATGATTTTTTATAAACCTTGCGGCCTCATAGATCTACAACGATGTGTAGTCGAAATAACAGTTGAATCTAGATCTAATGGTCTTTGAATTTTTGATTTGAAAATGTTTTGGAATTGGATTTTGAAAGGTTTTTGAGAAAGAAATTGACCAGAACTTTCATTGCAAAGTAAGAGTTGTTGAAAATGAGCTCCGAGAAGTCCTATTTAAAGGCTAGATCACATGAGGTTGCAACAAAAACTGGGCGTAATACCGCCCACTAGTTATTCTGTAATTATTTTATTGCTTTTTTTTTGGTTTATTTTTTGTTGTTTTTTGGCAAATAATCGTTTATGTTTTTGCCATAATGGGGGAAGGGTTCTCGTTCATCTTTGCTTGTTATGAATCTTTCAACGACTCCTCTGTTGTAGCGTGCTTTCTTCACGTCCGCATCTTTTTGTAATTTAAATTGTATATATAGAACAAATTAACACCTAAAATAAAAAAATTTGAAAAAATCTGCGGAAAAATCACAGTCTAATACGAATATTTTATTATGTCAATGAGAGTGTCTTAAAGTTCTTGTAGATATATTTGCTATATATGTGATTTAATAAAATTTTAAAAAATGTTTTATAAGCAAGATAAAAAATGGTGATAGAACTGTGCAAAAAATGCTTTTTTAAAAATTTGAATAGGATTCAAAAAAGAGTTAAACAATACTCTGTAATAAATGTTTGGAAAATAAAAATCGAAAGAATAGGATATTTAATAGAATACACAAATTTGGAAGGAGCGTCCAATCATACCGAAGGCGTGTAGAAAATGGTTTTGGATCACTCTGAAAGAGATCCGAGATCGTGAGGTCACGCCATTGTTGAATGAAATGTTCTTTAAAAATTGAGACTCAATTGGCCAATCGTGGTATAGTGATATTCATCAAAGGCACTTGATTAGATATTATCGGCAGGACTAACAGACGTAAACGCGGCTATGTATAACAGTATCTAATAATCCAAAATCCAATCCTATTCGATTTGCATTTTTTTGGATATCCGGAGCCATTAGATTTCTATTTTTCTGATCAAATATTGAACCGACAAGATATGTGTAATTGGAATTAACAACTCAGAGTACGTGAGTCTCTGGGTGAGATTAACATAAATATCAAAATACACCGGAAAAATGGATAATTCGAATACTTATCGTATGACGCAATCGCATTCGGAACTTGAATATCTACTATTGGGATGTATATCCAGAGAGATTAGCAGTGAAATCAATGTCTATTAGAGTTTTTATAGACCAGAAGTCTTTTGTAGCTATCACTATTGAGTTAGGATTCTTAGTCATACACGAATACATCAAAAATTGTTAGTAGTTCGACGCCTATAGTTTTTTAGCTCACGCTGATTCAAATAGTGGTGTACCTCAGGAAGCTTGGTGCTCAAGTTGACGGATGCATCTAATTATACACGAATATGACAGTATTCTTCCAGTCATTTTCATTAGTAGAAGCAAGCCAAACCTCTCCTGTCATTCAATCTCATTCTCCCAATCTTGTTCTCTAAACCTAACATCTATCTATCTATGTTCTGTTCTTCTTTTGCCTAAACTTTGTTAATAAAAGCGTCTAGTCTAGACCCACTATAAACTATTATGATACATGGGCTTAAAATTTTGTCTAAACGAGTTTTCGCAATGCATGTATGGAAATTTCTGCACATAATCTGAAGACTTTGATTAACTTTGATACCAAAGTCCTGCTCTTTTAGTTTGCAAGTTCTTAATTTAACCATTGTTGAACTTAATACACACTCTTAAGAATTGCAAGTAATGCGAAAACTAATGCTTCGTTGCATACTCTTTTTCGTTTAGTGTGCGTCTTTGTGTTTATTTTTCAATCTAACCCTTTTTCAACACTTCTGTCGAAAAATCATATCATTCCTCCACTCTCACTTACTTCATTGTGCTACCTTTTTTTTTTTTTTTTTAACTATTTTTGCTTTGAATTTAAACAATTGAATAAGCTCCTAATATGTTACCCTTTGTTCGTTGAATAACTCAATATTTGTCTCTAAAACACAGACCTTGTTTATCTTATTTCGTTATTCAACTTCTTAGTCTGAGATTTCATTTGTATTTGTGATTATATTTGTAACTTTTTTTAAAAAAACTACTTGTTAGAATTTTGACTTAAGGAATAACGCCTGAATGCAGTGAACTAAAGTTTATCTTCTTCTTTTTTGCATATGTCCTTTTGTTTTTTGTTTTTTTTATCATAACCTTTTAAAACACCATTTATCTCTCAATGCCGTCTCCACTTTATCTTTCCTTCGGCATTCTTGTACTTAGCTCTGTTAGACCCACCAATCAAAGCCCTATTATTCCAGTATCTTCTTGGTCCTCAATCTTTGTCTCTTGAACATAGACCTTTTATGCACGTATAACTTTCTTCATTTATGTACACCTATTAGTTTGATTTTTTTCCTTTTGTTATTAAAAAATGGTTCAGAATTTGAAGTAAAAATAACGCTTTGGAGTGCCAAGACTTAAACTATATTTCCTCTTCCTTTTTGCATTGCAGCCTTTTGTTGTTTCCTTTTTTTAATCTATCTCTTTGCAAATTGCTCTTTCGATATCATCGGTATTGCCTCACTTTCTTCTTCACACACATCTTTACTATGTTGCGTAGGGCCACGCGTAAAAGCCTAGTTAATTAAAGGCTTTTTAGCTTGCTCACAATAATCAAATCTCGAACCGTAGACCCTTTTTATCGTATTTCTTATTTCCACACCTTATTAGTTATGATGTTTTTAATTGTATTTTTTTAAAAAAAACTAATGGTCAGTCATTTGATTTAAAAATAATGCTCTGATGCCAAGGAACTAATGTATTTTTTTTTTTGTATTTGTCTTTCTGTGTGTTATTTTTTTAATCTAACCTCTTAAGAACGCCTCTTCCTATCTCTCCTCAGTCCTCTCTTTGCTTCTTCCCACCTTACTACTATTACTTTGGCTAGCATCGATAAAGCGGTACTATTACCCGATTGCTCCTTCAAATAAACCTCAAATCTTTCGTTATTGAACACCGGAATTGAAATATGAATGCACGACGGTAGAGCATATGCAACAAGATCCAAGGATCTATCTACCTTGGGAGTAAAAAATGAACAACGTCAACGAAGGTAATCTCCATGGCTAATTTTTAAATGGCTCTAAATTCATATTGAATTAAAATTAATTGTCAAAACTTTACTGAAGTTTAATTAATTATTTGAGTTTATAGTAACCTCAATTGTATGGCTAATGATCTAGATTTTAAATCATCAGCGTTTAATTTATAAATATCTTGGCCTGTTTCATTCTATAGAATATGGGTTCGTAGTCAACTGAAAATGTATTGTTTCCAATGATTGTTTGTCACCATTTGAATTATTTGCATTGTAAGCATTGAATTTTTCCAACCGAGTTGTTAATTGAATTTTCCAATCGATTGAGTTCTTGTATTTGCTTGAACACTACTCTAACATCTAGTCCACTATTCAATTTGAGCAATTACATGATTTATAATGGATTATAAATTCTACGATGGAATGGTTGGGCTTAAAAGCCTTTTATTGCATCGTCCATACTCTCCACGCGAAGGGATGTTTATGCTAGGTCAATGGAAGTCAGCGCAATTGTTAGTTTTAATTGTAAAATATGCAAGAATTTTATCTTACAAGTGTTTTTTCAAGGTCAAAAGTTTATCGATATCATACGTAAATGTATACATCAACAATAATTTTTATGGCTTGTACATCTTTCTATAGTAAATACACCAAAAAACAAACTACGATTTTACAAGATCGATTTACACCAGATAGTTAATACTAAACTTTGTGTTTGTTCATTGTTGGCTTATATGAACAATTCCCAGTCCTTTTCGTGAGATCTCAAACATTTTGAGATCAAATTACGTATATAACTGTTTTATTTTTACACAACCTTGATATTTTACCATTGCTCTTAATTAGGTCATGTTCCTGTCGAACTAAATTTTGGCAGAACTGACTGAACTTATTACTTTGGTTACAAGTTTTTTAATGGATTGAAAAATCATTTTTACTAAATTAAAGGTTTTATTTTTCATTATAAACTTATTGAAATAATTTGATGATGAAATGGTCGGGAGAAGATAAAATGTCTTGATCTCATATAATGCTATGGTTACAAAATGTAATCTTTGTAATTTGAAGTCTATTATAGATTGTACTTAGTACTTCTAATTGTTCTAAGATGGATTTGTTACGGCCTTCTCTTTCCAGAGTTGGTAAGTATTGCTTTTTGATTTAAGATGCAGAGATGGGATCGAGAGCAAATGATTTAAAAACCCATCTTTATGGTTAGATGTTTGAATCCTCATGAGTCTATCCGCTATTTTAAAAGTATGGTACTTACTTCGCTCGGATCTTATGATTTCTTTGTAACAAAATAAATAAAAAATATGATTTTGAATGTAGAGGTAATTCAGTCTTATTGATTGTGGGCCAGCCCAAAATTGTGATCCAGTCTGCCAAAGATCTTATTGGGCCAGATCATCTATTTGCATAGATAGATCAGATTTTACTCTATTATTTCATACGCGTTCGGGTCAAAATGACAAAAAATAAAAAAAAATAAAATAAAAATACTGTAATCAAGGATCAACAATTGTCAAAATCCCTAAATGCCTCGCCAAATTCGCCTTCTCTTTTATCTCTCTCTTCTCAGCTGACTACACTACAACCCAAACATTTTTCCACAATTCATTGAATTTGACATGGTCTCAATCTTCGTCATATTCTGAAAAACTCTCACCACTTTTCTGTTCACCACCACTTTCATTGGCTTACCTAAGACTTATCTGCAAACACCTCCATTTCCACTTCTATTCTTTGTTACTGCGCACTTTCATACTTCACTGGTTAGCGACCAATGATTGGATCCTATTTTTAGTCCTTTTTTTGGGTTCTCTTTTGCTTGACCTTTACAATAACTGATATTTTTTGGCGGTTGAGTTTCCTTCTTTTTTTTAAATTTGAGCTTCTTAAGAGTTGGCATTTTTTCAGTTTTGGTGCCAGAAATAAAGAGTGCCATTCGTCATTTCTTGATGATTTTTGTATCAGAAAGTTGTGTCAAAATCAAGGTCTATTCAATACATTTATGAGGGGGTTTTATTTCAGATGCCGCACTCTCATATTTTGATGATCTGGTTTTGATCTCTATATGTTTGGTGAATAGTTTATATGCATTTTGGGCCAATTACCTATTTCTAATTTTGTATTGATTCAATTTAGCTGGGATTTTTTAGGGTTTTACAATCTAATGGTTTTCTAGGTTTAATTTTAGTGAATTTCCTCGCAGTTTGGAGTAGATTCTGTGCTTTATGTTGTGTTTGGCAAGCATGTAGGTTTTTTGGAGGATCAATTAATTTGGGTAGCAGGGGCAGTTGTATTTTTCTGCCCTGAGAGTATGATTTTGACAATTCATCGTCTTGTAGTTGATTAGGCGTTTGCTTTGAAGAGAATTTGATTGATTACTGTGGAGGATTTTTACACGATGGAGGAAAAATAGTGTATCATTCGTGGAGTGGAAGGAGGAATATGTGTCTCAGGAGCGAGGCCTGCCGGATAGGTTCATTATATATTGAAAGATTCTTGTGGGAATTCCATACTTTGCTGTAGTGGGGCACTGAGAGGAGTCTTAGACACATGGTTTATGTTGTTGCTGATGAGTTTTTGAATTGTTCTTCCACTGATATTCAAAGCTGGATTTAAATGGAGATCAAGAAGGGATGGTTGTTGACTGGCTTACATTATGCTAGCAAAGCAGCAACAAGCAGGTGGTCACCAATGCTAATTATCTTCATTGATGTTTTCCTAATTGCTTTAGTAGTAAGTAATCACAACTTGATGGTTGGCAATCAATGTTTGATAGTTAGATGTGCTATAATGGTGTTCTGGTTTGTTTTCTTGGTCAATATGTGTCTTTTAGAAGATGCCTATAGTTAAAAGCAAAGGTTTTGTTCTTTTAAATGCACCAATATCCATAGGGTTTCCATCATCTATGTATTTGATGACGGTATCGTTAGAGATCAGGGTGATCCATATCATGGATGTTTTTTATTGCCTTGTTCTTCATGATATATGGTGCTAGCACCACTATTTGTGGTATATTTGAATTAGTTTGCTGTTGATCAAACTGGGGCTGTTAGAGAATGCTTAAGCTATAAGCACATATTTTTAATCGCTTTAGAATGACAATTTATAGGGGTTCCATGTATTCAATGGCAGCATCATGCATAGTATTAATTGTTAATGGTTGAGAAAAAGTCTCGCAACTTTTCCTCCTACTTTTAGTATTGACTTTAGAGTAATTTTGTTTTAATTAAGAGTGCTATGGATATTGATGGAACTCCTGACGAAAATCATGAAATAGTATCATACTATTACCAAACTTTCAGTTGCTTGGCTTGCTGCGTGAATCTGTGTTTCCTGTCTTCATAATCTTCTTCTTGTGCTTGTGATTGTAAAGATATTCAATTGATGTCAACACTTGGATGGTTTAGGGGTTATAACCCAATTTAATGAGGAACTTGGTGTCATTTATTGTTGACTAACTTGAATAAGGTTTACCTGTATCTCTCTTTTACATATTTACACTACTTGTTCATTAAAGCTTTAGAGTGTTTGCTTATTCACTTTGAGGCTAGACATAACAAAGTTGTAGGAAAGTTTAGTGGCTAATGATGAAATAGTGGAATCTTTAGTCTCAGTGAAGTAAAATTGGATTGATGGTGGATCTTCATCTGTTTTCATTTACATTCATGTCAAGCTTGGTGTAGTTTCTAGTTGTAGGTCTAACTTGCCCATTTAATCACTTTATTGGCCATATCTTGATTGTCCTGTTTCAGCAGCTTAAGCACTTGATATAGTTCTACCTTCCCACAACTTATTATCATTCTTATCCACAGTAACAGCCAATGTAAATTAAAAATACTCACTTTTTTTGCATTGGTGAATAATGAAGATTCTCCAGTGGTGATTCACCCAGTCTTTAGGATCTTCTGAACTAATTAGGGGCAAAATATTTTTCTGCAGATAAAATGGTATGTTGCTGTTACTCAGTAATTTAATTCTTTTTCTGTTTTTATTTCTTTTTCAGTTTTAAGCCAACCCACTTATGGACTAAGGCTTGGTTGATTTAAAACTTGTCATGCATTGTGGAATATTAAGGATCGTCGGGTAAGAAAACTTGAAGCAATCCTACTCAGATGTCATGTGGTTTAGGTGCTTCATGGACTTGTGGAAAGCATTAAACACTATCAGCTCTTTTGCAGAAATGGCACGACAATAGCTGTAAGTACTATATTATTCTAATTTGCTGCAACATGCCTCTTTGCTTCCCCAGAAGTAGTAGGAATTGGTGTACATAACTACAGATAGTTAGGAACCTATAAGAGGCTTTACCCTTCCTATTAGTTTTGAACATTTGAGTTCAACGAAATTGCAAGTTGCAACCAATGATGAAACAATTACAGTATTTAAGAATTAAATCATAATAAAGAACAAATACACATATTTTGTTTGGCAATATTCGTGAGAAGAGTATTGGAAACCCTCTAGGAAGATACCATACAAAATAATTAATAAGAAATAGGAGAGTGAATCTCTTGAGTTTTTCAATTTGGATGCCCTATGTTAATTTTTTTAGTGCGCTCTATTAGAACCTAATGTTTATGGCTTTTGGAAAGAGGGAAAAAATGGCTGTTAGTTCTAACGCATCAGTTTAGATGTCCATGTTAGAAAGGTATTTTTACATTCAGAGAAAAGCTCGAAAATAAGCTAGCAGCTGTTTTGAATCTTGGAAGCGGAGAAAAGAGGTTATAATTCCAACTCTGGAAGCCTTTTTGTGTCATGTTTATTCATGACGTGCTGTACATGGCTGCCTTCTGGACACAACTGTAATGGAAGAGGCATGGCCATCTACACCTTTTGCCACTGCATTTTGCTGAATTTACGTTCTCACTCCCATCTTATCTGTGCTCCACATAATAAGAAATACTTCAGCATGAATGGATACTTGAGAACTTGTACATGAATCATGCATCTGCATAATATTATACCTTGAAAGGATGCAAACCGCTGATTTCACCATTGTGAAAATTACGGAAGTACTTAACTGTCAACATCATTTCTCAAGATTATTGAAGGTTAAATACAACCAGAGTGGCATACTGCCATGCTAATATTGATGTCAAACWTGAAATTCTTTGCCATTTTTGGAATTKCATATTAATGGGTAGGCACATGTAATATTGTAATGGTTATGSATTTTTATCTTCATGGTGGAAGTAAATGAAAGTGATTAGGTTCTTGAATGAACTGCTTCAACAGTTTTCAGCCAATTTTTAAATACTATCTAACTGCTTCTGCTTTYTTGCTATCCAGGTTCAATCATTTGTATTRGTGATGGCTAAAGAGGAAAACCGTTATGTTGCCTATCTGGAGGATATGTATGAAGATAAGAAAGGGATGAAGAAAGTTAAAGTAAGATGGTTTCATCACAGTCAGGAGGTAAAGACTATAGTTCGTTTGCGGAATGCTCACCCCAAGGAAGTTTATATTACACCTTACACACAAGTGATAAGTGTTGAGTGTGTTGATGGACCAGCTATAGTCTTAACCCGTGAGCATTTTGAGAAATACTTAGAAGGCTTTTCAGATGAGTTGCTGGGAAAGCTACATCTTTGTTGTCGCCAGTTTAGAAGTAACAAAATTAAACCATTTGATTTAAGAAAATTGCGGGGTTATCATAATCAGCCTTTATTATCCTGTTTGGATTCCGAAACCTTTCTAAGTTTTGACTCTGTATGTCGTGGGGTGATTGGTAATAGAGCTAAGACGTTAGGGTTAGGTGATAGTGGAGGGAAAGGGACCAAAAGAAAAATGAATAACCGTGACCGTGAAAGCTTTTTGACAAGTCACAGTGCCATGGAAGGCATTGAAAGGAAGAAGTTATTTTTCAAACCATGTTCCAAGAGTGGCAATCATGATACTTTGGAGAAAAGGTTGCCTTCTTTCAAGAACGGGGAATCCCAGCGGGCGCACATCCAGCTTTTTAAGGTAGATGATGCAATTGAGCTTCTGTGCCAAGACAGTGGAATTCGAGGTTGTTGGTTTAAATGCATTGTCTTGGAGATATCTAGAAAGCAGATGAAACTCCGCTACAAGGATCTGGAGGATGAAGATGGATGTGGAAACCTTGAGGTAAAGAGTCAATTCTTTCTGRCTTTTTGTTATGTGARGAGTTGTGTGCTTCATGACAGTGCCTATCATTGCATATTGTTACGATCTTGTTGAATTGCTTCACTGTTTCCAGGTGGATATATTATTTCAGTGGTTGTTTATATACCTGCTACTGTTTTTACCCATGGTTTTGGGTGTACCCAGCTGAAGTTTAAGTCAGATAAAAAACTTGTTAACTTTCANTGAGGTGCACAAAACTGGGCGTAATACCGCCCAACTAGTTATTCTGTATTATTTTATTGCTTTTTTTTGGTTTATTTTTTGTTTTGCAATAATCGTTTATGTTTTTTGACCATAATGGGGGAGGGTTCTCGTTCATCTTTGTTGTATGAAATCTTTCAAGACTCCTCGTTTTGCGTGCTTTTCTTCACGTCCGCATCTTTTGTATTAAATTGTATATATAAACCAAATTCCACTAAAATAAAAAAATTTGAAAAAATCTGGGAAAATCCATCTTAATTTATTATTCATGGTGTTAAATTCTTGTGATTTTTCAATATGTTTTAATAATTTAAAAAATGTTTTAAAACAAAAAAATGGATGAAACTTCAAAAAAATGCTTTTAAAAACTTTGAAAATTCCAAAAAATCTAAATACTTCGTAAAATGTTTGAAAATAAATGAAAAATATTTTTAATAAAAAACATATTTTGGAGGGCACTCCAAGCTTAGAAAATGGTTTTCCGGATTTGAAAATCGAGATCGTAGGCATTGTTTGAATGAAATGTTCTTTAAAATTAGATCAATTGCATCGTGGTATAGTGATATCATCGGCCTTATTTAGAGGACAAAGGTAGGTATGTATAAAAAGTATCTAATAATCCAAAAATCCAATCCCTATTCGATTTGATTTTTTTGGATATCCGATTAGATTTATTTTTCTGATCAAATATTTGAACCGAAAGATTTGTATATTGGATACCAACTCYGATAGTGATTTGTGAGAATTCAAATATCCAAAATAACAGGAAAAAAWMG
>SNQN01002878.1:37769-67716 GCA_008642245.1 Bassia scoparia
CKAAAWTWAWWAAWWAWMMTWWTMGGTTTTTATAMTTTATTTTAGCATCACACTATRAGTCTAACACTATATATTGGTTACTTAGTCCTATTATTTTGGGCCTAAGAGGCTAACATACTTAAGATTTAGTCATTCACTCCCCCTCTTTGTCATTCAATCTCATTCTCCCAATCTTGTTCTCTAAARCRTACATCTATCTATCTWTGTTCTGTATCTTCTTTTGCCCTAAAKTTTGTTWAAAAAGGTTAGTCTACCACTATARTGGTTATTTGGGRRTAAAATTTGTTAAACAGTTTTCGAAGCATGTTATATATTCTGAAAATTGATTTGAAATTTGTACAAGTCTCTTCTTTTAGTTTGATTTTATTTYCATTTGACTTAACWATAATGCTCTGATGCCAAGAACTAATGTTTCGTTCATTCCTCTTTTTTTTAAGTGTGTCTTTTGTGTTTATTTTTCAATCTAACCCTTTTTCAAACACTCTTCATATCTCTCCTCAACTCTCACTTTACTTCTTTGCACCTTTTTTTTTTTTTTTTACTATTTTGCTAATTTAACAATGGATAAAGCTCTAATGTTACCCTTTGTTCGTTGAATAACTCAAATATTTGTCTCTAAACACAGACCTTTTATCTTATTTCTTATTCAACTTCTTAGTCTGAATTTATTTGTATTTGTGATTATATTTGTAATTTTTTTTAAAAAAACTACTTGTTAGAATTTGACTTAAGAATAACGCTCTGATGCAGTGAACTAAAGTTTATTTCCTTCCTTTTTTGCATATGCCTTTTGTTTTTTTGTTTTTTTTATCTAACCCTTTTTAAAACACCAATCTTATCTCTCTGCCGTCCTCACTTTTCTTTCCTCCTACCTTCTTTACTACTTTGTTAACCACCAATAAAGCTCTACTATTTCCTCTTGCTTCTCAAATCTTTGTCTCTGAACATAGACCTTTTATAGTATATTTCTTATTCGACCTATTAGTTTGATTTTTTTCCTTTTTGTATTAAAAAATGGTCAGAATTTGAAGTAAAAATAACGCTTTGATGCSAAGAACTAAAACTTATTTCCTTCCTTTTTTGCATGCGCCTTTTGTGTTTTTTTTTTAATCTAACCCTTGCAAATTGTTTTCCTATCTCTCCTTATTCCTCACTTTACTTCTTCACACCTTCTTTACTATTTTGCTAACCACCGTTAAAAGCCCTGTTATTAACTTTTGCTTCTCAAATAACTCAAATCTCGAACCYTAGACCTTTTATCGTATTTCTTATTCAACCTTTTAGTTTGATTTTAATTGTATTTTTTTAAAAAAAACTAATGGTCAGGATTTGATTTAAAAATAATGCTCTGATGCCAAGAACTAATTATTTTTTTTTGTATTTGTCTTTTGTGTTTATTTTTTTAATCTAACCCTCTTAAGAACGCTCTTCCTATCTCTCCTCAGTCCTCTCTTTGCTTCTTCCCACCTTCTCTATTACTTTGCTAGCAATCGATAAAGCGGTACTATTACCCCTTGCTCCTCAAATAACTCAAATCTTTGTTATTGAACACCGGAATTGAAATATGATGCACGACGGTAGAGCATATGCAACAAGATCCAAGGATCTATCTACCTTGGGAGTAAAAATGAACAACGTCAACGAAGGTAATCTCAGGCTAGATTTTACAATGCCAACTGAATTTATTATCAAACTTACTGGAAGTTAATTAAAGTTATTGATATTATAGTAAACCTCAATTGTAGCTAATATCTAGATTGAAACATAGCGTTTAATTTAAAAATTTTGCCTGTTCATTCTAAGAATAGTTGTAGTCAATAAAATGATGTTTCCAATGATTGTTTGCACCAATTAATTATTCATTGTAAAGGAATTTTCCAACGAATTGTAATTGAATTTCCAATCATTGAGTTCTTGTAATTGCTTGAACACTACTCATAGATCTTAACATTATTGGAGCTTAAGATTATATGATTAATAAATAGATGAATGTTAAAAGCTTTTATTGATCGTCCTACTCTCCACGCGAAGGATTTTATGCTAGGTCAATGAAGTCCACGCATTGTCTATTTTAAAATATGCAAGAATTTTATTCTCTACAATGTTTTTTTCAAGGTCAAAAGTTTATCGATATCATACGTAAATGACATCACAATAATTTATGCGTCATCTTATAGTAACTAACCAAAAACATCAACAAGATTTACAAGATCGATACCAAGATATGTATACAAACTTTGTGTTGTTCATTGTTGGCTTATATGAACATTACCATGTCCTTTTCGTGAGAGACAAACATTTTGAGATCAATTACGTATATAAGTGTTACACAACCTTGATATTTTACCATTGTCTTAACTTAGGTCAGTTCCTGTCAACTAAATTTTGCAGAACTGAACTGAACTTATTTTTACTGAAACGTTAAAGTTTTTAGGATTGAAATCATTTTACTAAATTAAGTTTTTTTTATTAAAATTTATTGAAATTATGATGAGAACTGGTGAGAGATAAAGTCTCTGCTCTATGCTAGTTAAAATGAATTTTGTAATTGAGAGTCTATTAGATTCATTAGTCTTGTCTATTACGCCTCTCTTCCGATGTAAGTATTGCTTTGATTTAAATGAGAGAGGATCGAAACAATGATTTAACATCTTTATGGTTGATGTTTGAATCTCATAGTATACTATTTAATAATAGTTCGCCTCTTATATTTTTTAAAATAAATAAAAATGATTTTGAATTAAAGTATTCAGTCTTATGATTGGGGCCAGCCCAAAAATTGTGATCCAATCTGGCCAATAATCTTAATTGGGCCAGATATTATTGCATAGTATGATCAGATTTACTCTAATTTATACAGTGTCAAAATGACAAAATAAAAAATAAAATAAAATAAAATAAGAATCAGATACACATTGCAAATCCCTATGCCTCTAAATTCTTCCTTCTTTTTTCTCTCTCCTCAGCTGAACAACCAACATTTCAATCATTGACAATGTGACATGTCTCAAATCCTCATATCTGTAAACTCTCACACTTCTTTCACCACACTTTATGGCTTACCTAGACTATCTGCAACACCTCATTCACTTCTATCTCTGTTACTCGCACTTTAATTACTGTTACGACCATGATGGATATTTTTTCTTTTGGTCTCTTTTGCTGACTTTACAATACTGTATATTTTTTTGCGTGAGTTTCCTTCTTTTTTTAATGTAGCTTCTTAAAGTGCGTTCAGTTTTGGGCCAGAAAAGAGGCCCATTGCTCATTCTTGGATGTTACGAAAGTGTGTCAAACTAAGTCTTCAATACATTTATGAGGGTTTATCAGTGCCCATTAATATTATGATAGCTGTTTTGATCTTTGTTTGGTGAATAGTTTATATCAGGAAATTCTATTCTAATTTTGTATGGAGATCAATTAGCTGGGATTTTGAGGTTCAATCTAGTTGTTCTGAGTTATTTAGTGAATTTCCTCTTGGAGTAGATTTGCTTGTTTGTGCATCAGTTAGGTTTTGGAGGATCAATATGGGTAGAGGGGCAGTGTATTTCTGCCCCTGAGAGTATGTTGACTAATGCTGAGTTGATTAGGGTTTGCTTAGGAAGATGATCTGTGAGATTTTTACACGATGGAGGAAATAGTGTATCATTCGGGAGTGGAGGAGGAATATGTGTTCAGAGCGAGGCGCCGGTAGTTATTATATTGAAAATTCTTGTGGGATCCATACTTGCTGTAGTGGGCACTGAGAGGAGTCTTAGACACATTGTTTATTGTGTGCGCTGATGAGTTTTTGAATTTCTTCCACTGATTCAAGCTGGATTTAAATGGAGATCAAGAAGGGAGGTTGTGACTGGCTTACATATCTACAAGCAGCAACAGCAGGTGCACCAATGCTAATATGCTTCAATGATTTTCCAATTGCTTAGTAGTAGTAATCAAACGATGTGGTTGCAATCATGTTTGATGTTAGATGTGCTAATAGTGTTTCTGGGTTGTTTTCTTGTCAATATGTTCTTTAGAAGATGCCTATATAAGCAAGTTTTGTTCTTTAAATGCACCATATCATGGTCCATCTATGTATTGAAGGTACGGTATCTTAGAATCGGGTATCATCTATGGTTCTTATTGCCTGTGTCTTCATATAATGGTGCAGCCACTATTTGTGGTATATTTGAATGTTTGCTTTTGATAAACTGGGGCTGTAGAGATAGCCTTAAGCTAAGTGCACATTTATCGCTTGAAATGACAATGATCTATGGGTTCCATGTATTCAATGGCAGCACATGCGAAGTATTAAGTGTATGGTTGAACAAAAAGTCTCCACTTTCCTCCTATTTAGTATTACTTTAGAGTAAATGTTTTAATTAAGAGTGCTATGGTATTATGGAACTGAGAAAATCAGAATAGTAATATTACCAACTTTCAGTTGCTGGCTTGCTGCGTGAATCGTGTTCCTGTCTTCATAATCTTCTGTCATGGATGTAAAATATTCAATTGATGTCAACACTTGGACGGTTAGGTTATCCAATTAATGAGAAGTGGTGTATTTATTTGACTAACTTGAATAAGGTTTACCTGATTCCTTTTACAATAACTTGTTTAAACTAGAGTGTTTCTTATTCACTTTGACTAGACAAAAAGTTGGTAGAAAGTTAGTGGCTAAGATGAAATAGTGGAACTAAGTCTCAGTGAAGTAAAAGATATGGTGACATCTCTGTTTCATTTACATCATGTCAGCTGGTGTAGTTCTAGTGTAGGTCTAACTTGCCCATTAATCACTTTATTGGCCATACTTGATTGTCCTGTTAGCAGCTTAGCACTTGATATAGTCTAGCCCACAACTACTTATCATCTATACAAGTACACCAAGTAAATTAAAAAATCACTTTTGCATTGGAAATGACAGATTCTCAAGGTTATACAACCAGTCTTTAGGATCTTCTGAACTATTAGGGCAAATATTTTCTGCAGATAAAATGGTATGCTGTATCTCATAATTATTCTTTCTGTTATTTATCTTTTTCAGTTTAGCCACCCACTTATGGCTAAGGCTTGGTTGATTTAAAACTGTCATGCATTGAATATTAGGATGTCGGGTAAGAAACTTGAAGCAATCCTACTCAGAGCCATTGGTTAGGTGCTTCATGGACTGTGGAAAGCATCTAAACACTATCCACTTTTTGCAGAAATGGCACGACAATAGCTGAAGTACTATTTATTCAATTTGCTGCAACATGCACTCTTGCTTCCCAGAGTAGAAGAATTGGGTAACAAACTACAGATAGTTAGGAACCTATAGAGGTTAACCTTCCTATTAGTTTTGAACATTTGAGGTTCAACGAAATTGCAAGTTGCAACCAATGATAAACATACATATTTAAGAAATAAAATCATAATAAAGAAAAATCACAATGGTTTGGCAATATGTGAGAAGAGTATGGAAACCTCTAGGAGATACAACAAAAATAATAAAAAAATAGGAGAGTGAATCTTGAGTTTTCAATTTGGATGCCTAATGTAATTTTTATGCGCTATTAGAAACCTCCATGTTATATGGCTTTTGGAAAGAGGGAGAAAAATGGCTGTAGTCTAGCATCAGTTAGATGTCCATGTAGAGGATTTACTCAGAGAAAGCTCGAAATAAGCTAGCAGCTTGTTTGAATCTTGGAACGAAAAGAGTTATAATTCCAACTCTGGAAGCCTTTTTGTGTCATGTTATTCAGTACGGCTGTACAATGCTGCTCTGGACAAACTGTAATGGAAGAGGCATGGATCTACAACTTTTGCACTGCATTATGCTGAATGTACGTTCTCACTCCATCTTATCTGTGCCCATACTAAGAAATATTCAGCTGAATGGATACTTGGAATTGTACATGAAATTTGCATATAATACCTGAAAGGATGCAAACGCTGATTCACATGTGAAATTAGGAAGTCTTAATGCAAATTCTAAGAGAAGTAAATACAACAGAGTGGATACCATGCTAGATATTTGTGATCAAACGGAAATTCTTGCCATTTGGGAATTACATATTAATGGGTAGCACATTGTATATATGGTAATGGTTATGCATTTTATCTCATGGTGAAGTAAATGAAAGTGATTAGTGAATGATAACTGCTCAACAGTTTCAGCCAATTTTTAAATACTATCTAACTTGGCTTTGTTGCTATCCAGGTCATCATTTGATTGATGGCTAAAGAGGAAAACCGTTAGTGCACTAGGAGTATGAATGATAAGAAAGGGATGAAGAAAGTTAAAGAAATGGTTTATCACAGTCAGGAGGTAAAGACTAAGTTCGTTGCGGAATCCACAAGGAAGTTGTAATTAACACTACAACAAGTATAAGTGTTGAGTTGTTGATGGACCAGCTATCTTAACCGTGAGCATTTTGAGAAATACTAAAGGCTTCGAGAGTGCTGGAAAGCACATCTTTGTTGTCGCAGTTTAGAAGTACAAAATAAACCATTTGATTTAAGAAATTGCGGGGTATCAAAAGCCTTATATCCTGTTTGATTCCGAAACCTTCTAATGTGCTCTGTATGTCGTGGGGTGATTGGTAATAGAGCTAAACGTTAGGGTTAGGATAGTGGAGGAAAGGACCAAAAGAAATGAATACCGTGACCGTGAAAGTTTTTGACAAGTCACAGTGTGAGAGTTGAAAGGAAGAAGTTATTCAACCATGTTCCAAGAGGGCAATCATCATACTTTGGAGAAAGGTGCTTCTTTCAAGAACGGGATATCCAGCGGGCGCACATCCAGCTTTTTAAGGTAGATGACGCAGAGCTTTGTGCAGACGTGGAATTCGAGTTGTGGTTAAGCATGTCTTGGAGATATCTAGAAGCAATGAAACTCCGCAAGAGGATCTGGAGGAGAGATGGAGTGGAAACCTTGGGTAAAGAGTCAATTCTTCTTTCTTTTGTTATGTGACATTTGTGCTCATGACAGTGCCTATCATTGCTATATTGTTACGATCTTGTTGAATTGCTCACTGTTCCAGGTGGATATATATCTTCAGTGTGTAGTTATATGCTACTGTGTTACCCATGGTTTGGGTGTACCGCTGAAGTTTAAGTCAGATAAAAATTGTTAACTTTCAATTGTGGTGGCATTAAAAATGATTTTGATTTTCTGTCTTCATGGCCATTGAATTGTTTCCTTTGAATTTGATTCTTGCAGGAGCTCATTCTCTGTTTTTCTGGAATTGTGATTTTTCCTAGCAGGTATCATAGTTCATAGTACAATAGGTATTTTAGAGAGAGAATTTGACTTGGAACTACTCATGGAACAGTGTTGAATAAAATTTCAAGATTTATCGGATTCCCTTATATGAATAGGGTACTAGGAATACTGCGCTAGATAACACAAAATTCATTTTGAATTAGCTTTAAGATTAAGCTCTATCAATACTAGTTTGGCAAAGATGTCAGTTCATCGTTCTCCTTGTTGACATTCAGTATCATTGGTTTGGTCTGTCAAGTGACCTTAATGTGCATATTCACAACTCTCTGAGAATAACAATTTGCTGGCATTTGTGAAATTCCAGATGGGATCCAGCATTCGTTGGCTGAGCAGATAATTGGGTATTAGGGTGTCCTGGACGACCATACAAAGGCTCTCCCCAATCAGTGATTCCGTGGACGTTTTTTTGAGTTGGAGTCTGGTGGATGAGGTGGGTGACGGTGGTGGAAGATGTCAAGCAGTAAAAGATGCCAGAGATGATACGTAGGGTTATGTTCCAGTACTTCTTAACTTAGTCAGAAATTTCTGTATCATAAAGTTTAACATTCATGAACCTTTAGTTTCTCTTTCTCTGGTAGTCTTATTGATGAATAGGTGCTATATCAGGGGAAAAAGTTTAGATGTCCCAAAAGAATCTAAGAGTTTCCGAGATTGGTGGTGGAAATGGTGGAGTGTTAGAGAACCAAAAATACTTGCATGATCATGCGATAACTGAGCAACCTATGTGTCTATAGTAAGTGAGGGAGAGCAACAATTCGCCTTAAAGAAACTGGAAGAAAGAGGATAAATAGCTGACTTGCCTGCTCTAGCGTCTCAGACTGCTTCCCGAACAAGTTGTTCTTCGGACAAAGATGTCAAGAGATGTCCCATAACAAAGACAAGATGGATGTAACTTCTGGATATGTGCCTGTGATGCTGATTTCAAATGTGGCAATGATGAAAATGGTCAAAGGAAGATGAATCTGTAATGAAATTTCAGAAACTGCTGCCAGACAGATGAGCTTTGGAAGCACTGTTGTTCGCATGGACTATTTTAAGGCTCAAAAGTCAAGCCAAGAGCTTGTTTTGTACAAACTAGTGTAAGATTTCCGTAAGAGACTAAGAAGGCTTGATCCGCATTGGAGAAAACTCCAGTGTAGCAATTAGGTGAGTCTCATATTTGGTTCCTTAGATAAATGTCTAGAGTGCTGTGATCAAATTTCTTTTTGTTAGCGTCCTAGATCGCTGTCTTGCTTATGTGGTTGAACATCCATGTGAACCTCCGACTTGTTTGTCCTAAGTCTAATGAAAAGGTCACGATGGTTTGTAGATGGTGATAGTTCAAAGTATTACTAACAAAAGATCGTTATCTTTGGAAAATGAATGTGATCAGAAATAACAAATGCCCCATATGTTCTTGACATACATTTATCCAAGGTTGATTGCTTTGTAGCTTATATTTGGAAAATATAATGAAATGGCAGGTGCCTTATTTCCCCTCACATAGCATGACAAAGGTAACAAACCTGTTTGATATAAACTTACTTTGTCTATCTCTTTTCAAAGTTTATGATTTCTATCCTATGTGTATGTTTTGCTGGAATCAAACTAAAGAATTGTGTATCTTCGTATTTTAATGTTGACATTTGAGATTTAATCATTAATCAGAAATCTATCACTAGATTATATCGTTGTGTAAAGTTATAAGTCTCAACCATTTGTGCAGTCAATTCAATATCGAGAAATGGCTAGCATTTAATTGAAAGACTTGCTGCATGGCACCTCGCCTGTTTGTGTGTCTCCTCCCACTGCATGGAATTCGCGCAAACTACAGTCCTGAAATGGCAAACGTAGAATCTTTATCCAATAAATTTCAACTTAGCAATTTAGCTCAGCAAATAGTTATTTATTTAGTTTCAGTGTAATCATACGCTCCTTCTCTGGGCACCCAGGTCACTCCAGCCTTCTGGTGCTATATAATTTGTCGATTGTGGCAGTACGAGTATATTGCTCTGAATATGGACCATGCTCTCTCCTAGGTAATCATTCCGCTTCCATTGATTGTACAATTCAAGAACGAAAACCCGGTATTTTCCTGGGTGTAATTCCGGTGATGAGCTGCTATTGCTCTGCCGGAATTTGCTATGAATGAAGGAATGAATTCTGTGAGATGTTCATTGTGTTTCATCAGAAAAGGGGGAAAAGGTTTTGTTCTAGGATGAAAGGAGAACTTTGAAGAGACAGAGAATGTGTTTAGGTCACCTGATACAATGATCTTGCATTGCAAAATGTAATAACTGAACCTTGAATGCAATTGTAGAAGTAATGTGATCCAGTTTTCATCTAAGAGAGTATCCTGAGCACCAAGAGTTTGACTGTTAACATGTCCTTTCAGCTGATTCTCCAGTGCACTTGCTTGCATCCCTAAGCACAGGTATGCAGCATCTTGTATTCTGCACCATCCCATCACATGTATGAATTAACGATACGATATGTTCTCATGAAAAAAAAGCCGAACATCAAGATTAATAGATTCAACTAGTTTAGTTGGTCAGGATATACGTGGGTACTACCAAGGACCTTGGATTGAATCTTTCACGTCATGTCCTACTAAACGGTCCCCTCAGGCGAAAAAAGACTAATCGCAAAAAAGGGTTAAAGAGATACCTCAAAAGTAACATGAGAAGCACAGAAGTAATCAGAGAAAATGCTGATGGTAGCTGAACCAAAAGTCCCAAGTTCAACACCATTGCTGTTCTTATCAGAGGCCTTATTATTCCAAGTGATGACAGTATTTGAAGCCTGATTTTCTGTCCCAATGAASGAAATGTATGGCTTTGAGCTTGGTACAACTACCCTTTCCCTACACAAAAAACATAATCCAAACTCCAAATTATGTTATGTAATAAGATTCTTGTTACTTGTGAAAAACATTGGTCATAATGCCAAATCATTGTTGCCAAATTCTCATATTTAATAAGAAAAAGTTATAACTCAAATTTTGAAATGCAATATTTTGTGTCAATTGAAAAATCAAAACTAGGGCTAAATGTGATTAGACTTGGCATACTCACATACTATTATTATCATGAAAAAGGTATTTTTATTTAAATACCACTATATGTACGCATACAAAATAACGGAAAACTCCTTAAGAGTAGTTAGAAGTTAGAACTTTGTATAGTGAAATTAGTGTAATTTTTCGCCCTTTCATTTTATGTACATGTAAGTCCGTCTCCAGTCAAGTTCATTACTATTACATACTCCATTAGCATAAATGTGACATTATCTGAATTCATACACAGAAATACAACTTTGTTGCGGCAAATTGAACTTCCAAAAATTGTGGGAAATTCTAAAAATTTGWAAAAGCAGTTCAAAAAAATTACAAAAGAGAGTCACAGTAATTGTTGAATGGTAAACACTAAACACCCACGTAACAACAGAACTGCCAATTCAGTAACCGCAAAAACTTTATAATATACGATTATGTGATCAAAATATGCAAAAACTCATCAAAACAAACATCAACATTACAAAATTATACCTGTAAATTCCAGGAAGTATAACAATCCTGATTCTCTGAGAATTACCATGAGGCACCATATCAACTGCACCTTGAACAGTAATTGAATCCCCTGTTTTACCACTTTCATCAACCACTATTATCCCATTTTGTTTCCCTTTAATCTGAGTTTTTGACACTGAATCTCTCAATTCATCAACCTTTATATCATCCCAAGTTATGTAATTATAATCTCTTTTATTTTTGTTATTATTATCAATGGTTGGATTATTTTGGCTGAATACTAACTCYACTACAACACCCAGAAAACAGAGTACCTGTATTTTTCTCAGCAACATAACTAAGAAMTTGCGATTTTGGGCAGCTAAATTTAAGTGGGTATTTGCTGAAATTGTTGAATTTGATGAAATWTGAAGTGGGTATTGTTGGTTTTGATGGGAATGTGAAAGAGGTGAGAGAATTAAATACTGGAGCGTCTGTTCTGTGGCACTAAATTCAGTTTAYTTTTAGCAAAAAGAATAAATGTTGGATTAATTTTMCTATTTTGTGTTTATTTGATGTAWTGAAAAGCTTAAAAATGTAARGAAAATGGGTGTCATAAGAAGAGTGTTYGAACTTATTAGAAGTGTRAAAAATCAAAATGTAGAATTTGGGTGAGAAAGTAATAATGTGATAATGGAGAAGTTGAGAATTTTTCCATTTATAAGATTGTTTTTGAAATTGGSTTGAAATTGTAAGAGAAGAATTGTTTTTATTTGATGAGTGAAAAAGATGAGTAGTTAAGAAAGTGAGGTGAGACTTGAGAGCAAAGAAAACGGTTTAAGTTTCTTAATTTTAATTATTGTAACTTTTTTTAATTAAAATCACAAGTTTAATTCAATGCTTAATTAATGTGATTAATTCTTAAGTTGGATTAATATGATTTCATCATATAGGATTGTTATGAAGGAGGAAGTTTGAAAGAAGTTGAAATAAATGAAGCAAAAATATTTTAGTGTTATTTATTTATTTGTTAAATTTTTATTTTTGTAATGTTCATTCATTTGGTGAGAGCCTATAATAGATTGAGGCAAAGAGTCATGGGAGTGTAAATAAATAGGGTAAGTTTTTATTTGAGAAGAAACCACAATACCGTTGCACTTGCCCTTTATATGGGRTTCAACTTCTAGTATCTAAAAATGTTTAATAACACCACACCTTTGATGCATTTACCACCTACACTCTAATGCTATATAGCCAATCCTCGCTCCGATTTATAYCGAAACTAATTTTAGCAAACACTTTCYTAGAAACATAATAATGTAGCTAAACATCTGACATAAAACTCTAATTCAAACAATCAATACTTCACAAATCAACCAGTTAGCCAACAACCAATTGCCAAACAACCCCATAAGATACTTGATAAATTATGAAGTACATCACGATACTTCATAAATTTGAGAATAGCGCCTGTTAAGATGTAAGACAAGAATAGATAAGGAGTGACGGACAACTACAACACGATATATAATTTCACAATTGAGGTTTATGTGAAGATATCAGTACCATATAGTTATTTGTAATACAATCCAAAATCCAAATAGACCACACACAATAAGAAGTTCAAAATAGCTAATAAGGAGTCTTATAATTTCGAGGTGTTTCTCCCACTTATTGAACAACATTTCAATCTCCCTAATATTCACCAGAAACCCAGTCATCCGAAGGATCAATTCCAGCAGGAGCCTCAATGTTAAACTCGAACTCTGGCTTCTTAAGCTCCTGCAGGAGACTACTATACGACACGACAAGCTGCTTCTGCGCTATCTCTGTCTGTTCGCTCTGTTGGCCTTGAGCATCAAGCTCTCCCAATGCAGCAAGGTTTTCTGCAAGATCTCTCGGTAATCCATAGCATGAAGCACCGTTGCACGTAATTCCTAAGACTTTTATTGCGAAATCCTGCAGCTCCGGGCAGTGATTCCCYTACTGCCTCCACCAATTAACTGCATCATCAGTGCATACACAWGTAATGTCTRAGTCTAAGTGCATAATTATAAGCCGAYATAAGGTATAAGTTAACACATTAGCAGTCCATTCATGTAATGTGTTAGTATTCATCATGGCATTATTGTTACTCTTARYCTGTAGTAGCTGATGAACTAACCTTTGCTGTATTAGCCACTAAACAAATTAAGTGAATAAAGCTAGCATCATGCAAATTAGACTGAACGTTTAGATATGGATTTAATTTTCATTTCAATACCTGGAGAGACTTCGTTAATCTCATTCTTCCCTACAGCGAAATCTCCACGGGCATTTCGATATGTTACCAGCTGCAGACTGATCATTTCTTGTGTAGAAGGATTACCCCCAATTGTGAGTATGGTTTCAGTTAACCCTTTTAAAACTTCAGAATCTTCCTCARCATCTTCGTCATCTTCGGTGTAGGAAGTCCTTGGGTTAAGATAGTACCCTGCTGCATGAAGCGGAGAATGCAGAACATTGTTCCAAACGTCGTCAATAATCTTCCAAAACTGATCTTTTGCCTTTGTGCACTTGAGTTCATTCATTATTGTCTCCTTGACTTGATCCATGGTTTCGTACAGAATCCCCATTTGAGGCTGATTGCCACTAACATTTCCTTCATTTATAAACTTCATACAGTTCACTATAGGCATGCCTCCTTGCACGACGAGGAGAACACTTTTCCAGAATGATTTATCAGCCACCAGCCCGGCCACATCCTGCCCCCTSGACGTTGATCCTTCATCCGAGTCCTTCCACGCTTGAGACTTAAACATAATTTGGATTTCTTCCTTCCTATAGTACATATTCTCGAGTGTCAGGAAAGGTGTAGCCTCCTTTATTATTGCAGGCTTCACTAGGTTCTTACAATCATCTCCAAATTCAGAAAAAATGGAACTGTTGATATGAACAGCCCTTGTAACCTCTTGGCCTTATCAATTGTTACTCTGACCCAATTCAGAGACGAGGCACCCTCTCGAGCATCATAGCAAGGCAAGAGGTGGCACAAATGCCTCAAAACAACGATCTATGTAACGCTTAATCCTTGCTCTTACCTCGTCTAGCCATGGTGTTGCCTTGTAGGAGATAACTTGGAGGACGTTCTTTGGCTTCACACAACCAATCACTAGCTCAATGTATCCCGTCATCAACTCAGCATTGCCATAAAAGGAAGTCACATCATGCGAGCATACATGAAAATCCCAGATGGATCAGCAAAAACACTCATGTATCTGTGCCATTGCCTCATTAACCCAACTGTCTAGAATTAAACTGCATCCTATTGACGACAATGATTGTCTGATTTCTGCATCGATATTCTACTTCTTCGAACTTTTGAAGCATGGCCATGATGTTGTCGTCCTGACAGCAGGGACGACATTCGACTGTCGCTGCCCAGGCATCATAGCAGCTGATGTAGGTATGCTCAAAGCTGTGTTGCGATTATCCTGGCTCCACGGAGTAAAAACTTTGTACCTCTGACAATCACATAAGTTATACATCAGGAATAATTTGGCATCTTATTATTCATATGTAGCTGTTCATCATGAATAGGATGTAGCATGAAATAACAAAATCAGCAAAAATGAACCCAACAAAATCTCAAGCTGAGTCTTTTATTAGTCAATAAATGCTACTGTTTGAAGAAATCAAAGAGCTCGTATATGATTGATTAACTTTGTTATTAATACTTTGCGCATGTCACTTTTATATTCTATTACAAGCCACCAATGTAAATTATGGCACCATGATTATCTCGCATCCCAGTGCAGGGTTTGAGTCATCATCCAACGTTTGTTGGGGATATAACAACTTGTTATGTCTAGCTTGTACCCGGCTAATGTGCTAGTGTGCCCTGCAGGCTAGTAGCCCAGTAGGGTCTCAGCTTTGGGATATTATAGAGAGAACCCTTAAAATGAGAGAACCTTAAAATGAGAAGTGTGAGAAGCAATTTTGGTCGTTGATTTTTGAGATGAACGGTCATGATGTGCATAAGTTTAATATAAATGTGTAAATTTTTGTACATAGATGTGCATTTTTTTTTCAGTTTTGCACATCACAGAAAAATTCGTGCACATTTATGTAGAAAAAATCTGTATATTATTTTTATGAAAAAAACTCGACCTTCGATTCAAAATCTAACGATCAAGATTGCTTCATTTAAGGATCTTCTCATTTGATCATATTATAATATGTAGGGTTAGGATCCAATGAGAAGAACCTTAAAATGAAAAGTGTGTGAAACAATCTTGGTCGTTGATTTTTGAGATGAACGGTCAAGATGTGCATAAGTTTAATAGTAAACGTACATATATTTTGTGGTTTTGCACATTCACAAGAAATTTAATTTGTACACATTATGTACAAATTTTGCACATTACTTTTTTCGGGAAATAATCTTGACCTCGATTCAAATCCAACGATCAAAACCATGAATCCAATTAAAGTAATTATAATGAAAGTAAACTTGACTCTCGATTCAAATCAATGAAAGTAATTATCAAAATGTCAGAAAACACACACAATCATGAATTACTATATTCTCACTATTTGATATCTTGTTGTTTTTAAGACTAGATACAGTACTATGTAAGGATGTCTAAATTCAAGACACTGAATGAGATAAACAGTCAATAATCAATATAGTCTTTCATGATTTTAAAATTGACAAATTTGTCATTAACCACCTTTTATAAAGGTAATCTTTTCGAAAGGAAATAGTTTTAAACCATCTTTTCGATCTATAAGACTAATCATTGTCTAAAACCACTTTTCTATAAAATTAATTGTCACCACCACACCACCTATTTGCCAAATTCTGGCGTTCTTGTGCGTGCAAGTCTGAACTCATTGAAATACATTTTTTTTTTGCATGAATACCCCAATTCCCCAATTTCCACTAAATCAACCAATAACCATCAAAATTCCCCTCAACCTCCAAAGATTTGATTTTTTGGCAAAATCTCATACTCTTTTTCCTCTGACAGAAATTTTCCATGCTTATTTTGTATATTATTGTTGTTATATAAAATTTATTATACTTGAATTCAACGATTCATCTGAAATGACAATCACAGAAACCATCGCAGCATGAGATGAGCAATGTAGTATGATTGAAAGTAAGAGTTAGCAAAACAGAGAGAATCTAAATAGAACTCTTTGAGAGATTTTATTAATTGTGAATAAAATGAATTACAACTATCACTTACA
Organism: Bassia scoparia; assembly: GCA_008642245.1. Classification (NCBI taxonomy): domain Eukaryota; kingdom Viridiplantae; phylum Streptophyta; class Magnoliopsida; order Caryophyllales; family Amaranthaceae; genus Bassia; species Bassia scoparia. The sequence continues at coordinate 53,738 of SNQN01002878.1, forward strand.
TTGTAATCTTTGACTGACAAAACCAATGCAATTAATCAATTCAAGCAATTTGAGTAAAATCCAAATACATACCTTCTGATCCAATTTGCACAGCTCAAGCTTCAAAGAATGGAAAGAGAAAATATTAGGGTTTGAATTTGGAATAATAAGAGAATATGAAATTGTTGAAGAATTTGGGGAAATATAAGTAGTTTATGGGAAATATAAAATTAAGCAAAAAAATAAATTAAAAATTAAAAATGGTTTTAATGGCTCACATGACCTCACGCGACGGCGACGCCGGAGTCCGAGACCGGGTGGTGGTCAACAAAAAAAAAAACCCTTACAAAAGGTGGCTTAGACTATTTCCTTGGAAAAGATGGTTTTGACAAAATAACCTTATCAAAGTTGTGCTTTTTGTTAAAAGATTTGAACCAGTAACTTCTGTGTCACGCTGGCTCAGGTAATGTTAGCTTAAGTTAATGGTTGAGACCTAGGTATATGTTACTTTATCATCCTCCTTTTCTCTCATGTCAATCTCTCACTCTCTTTCTCTAATTAATTTCAATTTTTTAAAGACTCCCTTGAAACTCGCTTTTGAAGGAAATTCTATTTTTTTGTAGCAATTAATATTATTTGAGCAGTAATTTAGGTCTCAAATTTGGATCTTTCCTCATTTTTTTGTCTTTAGGGTTTTCATCTTTAAGTTGTTCTTCCACATCAATCCATAATTCTTTTACTAGATAATGCAAGTGTTGTGTACCATTTCCTGTACCATTTAATACTATTTAAAAGCCCTAATTTCAACCACACTACAATAAAGGCATAATTAAATAACTAATTCCAGAATACAAACACAAATTAGTGGATTTCTTGTGCAAGTAATCTCACTCAAAGCGAGATGCATAAATACCCCAATTCCCACCTTATATCCAACAATAACTATCAAAATTCCCTTATTCTCCACATTTGAATTATTATGGCAAAATCTCATCCTCTGTTTTCCTTGGGCAAATAATTTTCCATGTTTTTTTGTTTATTATTGTTGTTATTTTTTAAAATCTATTTTAACTCTGGTGAAAAATTCAAGGAACTTGAAAATGACAATTACATAACACCATTGCAACATCAGTTGAGCAAATTGAATATGATTGAAAGTAAGAGTTAGCAAAATAGAGAATCTAAATAGAACTGTTTGAGAGGTTTTTATTAACTATGATTAAAGTGATTACAACATACTTGCATTGTAATCTCGGACATGACAAATCTAATGCAATTAATCAATTCAACGCAATTTGAGTAAAACTCATTTACATACCTTGCGYTCCAATTGCACAGCAAGCRTRAAAGAAGAATTAAGAAGAAGAAATTAGGGTTTGAATTTGGAATAATAAAGAAAGAAAATGAAGCTGTTGAAGAATTTGAGGCAATATAAAGTAGGTTATATGGGAAAATAGGGAAATTAAGCCAAAAAATAAAAGGAAAAATTAAAAAAGGTTTCAATGACTCACATGACTTGCACGTGACCGGTCGACACCGGAGTCCGAGACCGACTGGTGGTCAACAAAAAAAAAAACTCTTACAAAAGGTGGTTTTATACTATTTTCCCTTGGAAAAGATGGTTTGTGACAAAATAACCTTATCAAAGGTGGTTAATGACAAATTTGCCTTTAAAATTGTTGAACATACTAACAATACAAATTTTGTGCTTTTGTTAAAAGATTTGAACCCGTGACCTCTGTGTCACGCTAACACTCATTTTCTTGCATTTATTACTCAAATCCAAACCCTAATTTCGTACTTCGCCATTCTCTTAAGCTTGGTTGTGCAAACTTGGATATATAAGGTAAATGGTTTACTCAAATTGCTTTGAATTGATGATTGCTTTTTTGTCACGTTAGAGATTACAAGCAAGTGTAGTTGTATTATTTATTCACAATAGCAAGATTGAACCCTAAGACAAAAAATGAGGAAAAATCCAAATTGAGACCAAATTACTGGTCAATTCAAATTAATGTACTAAAAAAAGAATTACACCAAATCGGTTTTAGGGAGCCTTGGAAAAATGAATATTAGAGAAGAGAAGTGAGAGTTGATAGAGAGAGAGAGGATGAATAGGTATACATATTCCTGGGCTCAACCTTACTTAATTTTGGTTGATATGCTATGGTAAGCTAAATGGTATCAGAGCCAGGTGACTAGAGTCAATTAGTTCAAATCTTTAACAAACACCAAAATCATTATGTTAGTATGTAAACAATTTAAAGGCAAAACCTTGTCATTAACCACTTTTTGATAAATTTATTTTGTCACAAACATTTTTCCAAGGGAATAGCTATTACCACTTTTTAAGGGTTTTTTTTGTTTGACCACACCCATTGCGGACTCCGCGTGCACGGTCACATGCGTCATGTGAGTCAATAAAACCTTTTTTATTTTTCTTTTTATTTTTTGGCTTAATTCCTTATTTTCCTTTTTCCATAACCCTACTTTATATTGTCCCGAACTTCTTCATAGTTTCATTTTCTCTTTAATATTCCAAATTTCAAACCTAATTCTTCTCTTCATTTTGTATTTTGATTGCTGTGCAAATTGGTCACAAGGTATGTAATGGGTTTTACTTCAAAATTGCTTGATTGATTAATTGCATTTGGAATTTGTTATTTAGGTTAACTTGCAGCGATGTTGTATTCATTTATTTCATAATTAATAAAAAAATCTCTCAGAGTTCTATTTGCTTCTCTGTTTTGCTAACTCTTATTTCAGTTTACTTGATTTGCTCAAGTCATGTGCAATGGTGTTCTGTGATTTGTCATTTCCGGCCAGATGAAGTCGTATTTTTCAATAGAGTTAAATAAGTTTAAAATAACAAGTAACTTATAAAAGCAGGAAATTTTCTTTGCCCAAGGAAACGAGATGGATTTTGCCAAAATCATTCCATCTGTAGGAGATTAAGGGGAATTGATAGTATTTGTTGGATTAAATGGAATTGGAGGAATGGGTTTTATTGCATCTTGCTTTGATGAGATTACTTACCAGGATCCACTGTTGTTTTGTTTGATATTCGGAAATTAGTTGTTATTATGCTTTATTGTAGTGTGGTTGAATAGGGCTTTAAAATAGATTAAATGGTACAGGAATTACACCCTTATTGCATTATCTAGTAGAAGAATTATGGCCTTATGTGGAAGCAAGACATCTCAAAATGAAACCCTAAAGCAAAAAATGAGAAAGATCCAAATATAGACCTAATGACTGCTACAAATAATAATTGCTACAAACAAATGAGAATTACCTTCAAGCGGTTTCAATGAAGCACCTTGAAAAAACATTGAATTAATGAGAGAAATAGAAGGAGAGATTGACATAGGAGAGGATGGTAGAGTATAACATATTTCTGGTCTTAACCATCGTTTAAACTTTTGATTGAAAATTTTCTGCTACATTAATTGAGCAGCCCCTGAATAAAGTCATGCGTTCCATCTCACCTTATCTCCCATCCAAGTTGATTTTAATTCGCCGCTAAGTTGGGTGGGCCTGTGAGATGTCACATTCCTAGCCAAAGTGCTTTTCATGGGAGGAGTAGTGATAGATATTAGAGTTAACAATTCCTAGCCTCAAACCATCAGTTAAGCTTTGGTTTTAGATGCGTCCGGTTAACTGGAAGGTTTATAGAGAGGAAAGGTAAATTTTTATGTTTGGAGTCATTAGAGGAGGATTATGTAAGTGCGCGTTGGTTTGAAATAATCGAAGACATTGATGATTACCGCGAGAGTCAATGCCATTTATTCTTTGGCCGAACATGAGTAAATTGGTACCATTTAACAAAAGTTAAATTTAACTTGTGCTTCCCACAATATTGGTTTATTTGGGTACTTCGCACCCCAAAATGGAATTACCTTGGTTTTACCCACAAAAAAATTCTGAGAAAATGGAAAAGTGGAGTGAGATTGAAGGGGAAGACTTTAAAGAGGAAATGGAAAGTTTGGACCTGGAAAGTAAATAGGCTTATGTTTGTTGGCACGTGTTGGATAAGGTTGAAGACTAGGGTAGTGAAGGCTTGAACCCGTGCGAAGCTAGCGAGGTGGTTGTCTCCCAACTTGATGAGAAACCCATCCAGCTTCAAGGCAGCTACATGAAAACACTAGAATCCCTCGAATATATTTCATTAGTTTTCATAATGAATTATTAGGCTCTTGTTTTAGGATTATAATTTTTTATAATTGCAAAAACCATTTTCGCTGACTAGCAAAAATTTTAATTCACATCTACCAAACCTATTGGTAAATTCTATCACAACTATTGGAACTTAGTTATGACTTTAGCCCTCCCTCAACTTCTGAATTCGGTATTATAACATTTCTGCTTCCTGATGTCATCCATTCACCTTACATCTTTTGGCTCTCTCGCTCTCTTCATCCCCCACTCTCCTTCACCTTCTCATATCACTCTCCCCTATCAAACTTCAGAAAAACAACCGTTTAAGGCGCGATTTTCTCTTCTCTACTCACTGTTTAAAAAGGTAAATTTTCAGCTTTGACCGCTCTTAATATATATATAAATAATTGCATCTAATAACCTAATAAGCTAGTTTGTCATTGTATACAATTGTTCAATGACCTAAACATGGGTTAAATTCGTGCGAATGTATAGTTGTATTGCACAAATAAGAAATTCTAGAATTAACCTATTAGTCCTCAATTAAATTACATGCAAAAAATTCGAAACCAACACACCTTCAAAACCTGGGTTCAATGAGATTTGAAAAAAAATTAAGAAATTGAATTTTGTGTGGGAAACCAATGTATTAGGCCATTTGTGGGAGAGTACCCAAATAAGCGGCAAGTGTGGGGAAATACCAATATAAAGTTATTTTTCGTTATAATGATACGAGATTACTAATTTCGATCAAAAGTCAAATTCGGAGGTTTAACACCTGATTTTTTTTACTAACTCGCGTGAGTAATCAATCTCCATTATCCCAATGACAAGAAAATTGCCATTCATTTCCCAATTCATCTTCTGCTTCTCTCTCCTCCTCACTATACTCTTCCTCTTCTTTTCTTTTACCCGAATTAGTAAAAAACTCCAATCAAGCGAACTCTCTCATATAATAGTTAAATTTGCTTAATTTTTTAATTTAATCGGTTTTATTGGTTGTTTTTGCTACATTAGATTGGTTAGTTGCTTTATTTACATTTATCTCCTAAATGGTTTAATTTTGATATTGTTTTATTAATCTTTTTTGATTGTCGCTTTGTTTATTAAAAATCTGGTTAGTTGTTGGAACATGCATTTAGTTTAATGCAATGTTTGATTGATATACTTATTATATGATAAAAATCCATCTAGTTTTGTGTTTGTATTCTGGAAATTAGTGTTTAAGTATGCCGTTATTGCTTCTGGTGAAAATAGGCTTTAAACAATATTAATGACACAGAAATGGTACACACTTGCTTATCTAGTAAAGAAAATATGGTATGATGTGTAAGAGATATTCAAAGGATGACAACCTAAAACAAAAAATGAGAAAGATCCACTTATACCCAAATTTACCGCTCAATAAATATTCTACAAAAAAATAGAATACCTTCAATAGCGAGTTTCAAGGAATTGGAAAAATTGAAATGATTTAGAGAATGAAGTGAGATTTAATAGGAGGGAGAAGGGATAGATAGAGTATAAACATATTCTGGCCTCAACCATTAACTTAAGTTTTTGGTTGGATTGGTTCAGCTAACATAGTATCAGTGCAACGCTGACACAGAGGTCACTTGGTTTCAAATCTACAAAAGCAACAAACTCCATATTGATTAGATGTTCACAATTTAAGGCAAATTTGTCATTACAACATTTGACAGGGGTATGTATTGTCCAAACCATCTTTACAAGGGAAATAGTCTAAAACCCCTTTTGTAAGTTTTTTTTTGTTGACCACCCATCCGTTGTGGAACTTCCGTCGTTGACCGGTCACGTGCATGGTGCATGTGAGTTTTAAACCTTCTTTTATTTTTTCTTTTTTTGCTTAATTTTCCTATTACCCCATACCTACTTTATATTGCCCTAATTTTCAAACAGCTCATTTTCTTCTATTACTCTAAATCAAACTTGAATTCTTTTTTTATTCTTCTTGGAAGCTTGCTGTTGCAAATTGGACATTAAGGATATGTAAATGGTTTTACTCAAAATTCGCTTTGACATTGATTATTGCATGGATTGTCATGTCCAGAGATTACATGCAACGTGATGGTTGTAATTCATTACATTCATATTAATAAAAATCTTTCAAAAGAGTTCGTATTTAGTTCTCTGTTTTGCTACTCTTACTTTCAATACTGATTGCTCAAAGTCATGCCAATGGTGTTCTGTGTTGTCATTTTCATATTGAAATGTAGAATTTTCAACAGAGTTAAAAAGATTAAAATAACAACAATAATAAACAAAAAGAAGCATGGAAAATTTCTTTGTCAAGAACAGGTATGAGATTTGCAAATAATTCAAATTTTGGAATTGAGGGTAATTTTGATAGTTTTGTTGGATCTATAAAGGTGGTAATGGAGGAATTGGGTATATGCATCTTGCTTTGAGTGAGATTACTCTACACAGGAAATCCATCTTGTTTGTGTTTGTATTCTGAAATTGTGTTTTTATGCCTTTATTGTAGTTGTTGAAATTGGATTAACATAGTATTAATGTATAGGATGGATATTGGTACACCACACTTGCATTATTAGTAAAAATATATGTCCTGATATGGAAGACACATCTCAAAGATGAAACCCTTGACAAAAAAAAAAAGTGGAATGATCCAAATTGGACCCAATTACGCACAAATAAAATTATTGCCAAAAAGATATTAGATTACAAAGCGAGTTTCAAGGAAGTCTTGGAAAAATTGAATTAATTAGAGAAAGAAAATCGAAAGATTTGACAGAGAGAAAGGAGGAATGATAGAGTTATACATTTCCTGGCTAACCTTACTTAGCTTTTGGTATATGTCCGGACTAACATGGTATCAGAGCCCCTTGACATAGAGGTCGTTGGTTCAAATCATTTAACAAAAGCACAAAAATCATATATTGTTAGTATGTTCAACAATTTTTTAAGGCCAAATTTGTCAGTTAATTCACCTCTTGATAAGAGATTTTGCACAAAACTATTTTTCAAGGAAAATAGGTCTAAATCACCTTTGGAGTTTTTTTTTGTTAACCACCACCTGTTGCCGGACTCCGGCGTTGAACTGTCACGTGTAGTCATGTGAGTTGTTAAAACCTTTTTTTATTTCCTTCTATTTTTTGCTGAATTCAAAAATTTGTCCCCCATAACCTACTTCAATTATTCCAAATTCTCAACAGCTTCTTTTTCTCTTTCTTTATTATTTCGGATTCAAACCTATTTCTTCTTCTTCATTCTTCTTTGAGCTTCTGTGCAAATTAAATCAAAGGTTGTATGAGTTCTTTCAGATTGCTTTGAATTGATTATGCAGGGATTTTCAATCAGGGTTCCATGCAAGTGATGTTGTATTCATTTTATTCTAGTATAATAAAAATCTCTCAAAAGAGTTCTGTTTAGATTCTTCTGTTTTTGCTAACTCTTACTTTCAATCATCTGAATTTTATCAACTCATGATGCATGGTTCTATGATGTAACTTTTAGATGAATCGTTGAATTTTCCAACTGAGTAAAATAGATTTAAAAATAACATACATATAACAAAAAAAAAAAAGATGAAAATTTTCTTTGCCCAGACACAGAGTTATGAGATTTTGCAAATCTATTCAAATCTTGGGGTCAAGGGATTTTTTGATAGTTATGGTGGATTAAGTGTAAATTTGAGCTTGGGATTTATGCAATCTTGCTTGAGTTGATTACATACACAAGATCATCGTATTTGTGTTGTAATTCTGGAAATTGTTGTTTTATATTATGCCTTATTTAGTGTTTTGAATTGGCTTAATAGTACTAAATGGTACAGGAAATGGTAACAACACTGCATTATCTAGCTAAAAGGATTATGATGTGTGTGGAGAACACAACTCAAAGATTAAACCCTAAGACCAAAAATGAGGAAACATCAAAATTTGAGTCCCAATTACTGTTCAATAAATATTCATAAAAACATAAGATTCCTTCAAAAAGCGAGTTTCAGGAACCTTGTAAAAAATTGAAATAATTAGAAAAGAAAGTGAAGTGATTACAGGAGAGAGAAGGACGATGTAATTAAACAAAGAAGTGAGAGATTGACAGAGAGAGGACGGATGATAGACAATATCATGCCTATCCATTAATTTAAGCTTTTTGTTGACCATGGTCCGGCTAACTGTATCAGAGCTAGCGTGATACAGAGTTTCACTGTCAAATCTTTTAACAAAAGCACAAAAATCCATGTGTTAGTTGTTCACAATTTTAAAGGCAATTTTCATTATCACCTTTGATAGTTTATTTTGTCACAACCATCTTCCTAGGGAAATAGCTAAACCCACCTTTGCAAGGTTCTCTTGTGGTTACTCACTCGTTCCCGGACTCCGGCGTTGACTTGGTCACAGGCATGTCATGTGAATCATTAAAACTTTTTTAACTTTTGCTTTTATTGTTTGCTTAATTTCTTTATTTTCCCACATAATCTACTTTATATTTCCCCAATTCTTCCGGTTCTTTTCTTTTATTATTCCAATTCAAATCCTATTTCTTCTTTGTTCTTCATTCTTTTGAAGCCTTACTGTGCATTGATCGCAAGTATGTCAAATAGGTTTTACTCAATTCCTTTGAATTGTATGCATTAGATTTGTTATTAGAGATTTTACAATAAGTGATGGTTGTAATTCATTTTATTCATAGTTAATAAAAATCTCTCATAAAGAGCAACTATTTATAGATTCCCTATTTTTGCTAACTCTTACTTTTCATCATATTCAATTTGCTCAACTCATGTTGCAATGTGTTCCGTGTTGTCATTTTCAGATTGAAATCGTTTGAATTTTTCAATAGGATTAAATAGATTTTAAATAACAACAATACTAAACACAAACAAGCATGAAATTTCTTAGGGCCCAAGGAAAACAGGTATGAGATTTTGCCAAATTATCAATCTTGGGAGATCAAGGGATTTTGTAGTATGTTGGATCTAAGGTGGAATTTGTAGGGAATTGGGTTTTATGCATCTTGCTTATGAGTGTTGATACTACACAAGAAATCCATTAGTTTTGTGTTTTTATTATGGAAATTAGTTGTATTATGCCTTTTTGTAGTTTGTGTTGACAATTAGGGCTTTAAATAGTATTAAAATGGTACAAAGGAAATGGTACACCACACTTGCATTATCTAGTAAAGGAATTACGGTTGATGTGGAAGAACCAATTCAAAGATTAAACCCAAAAGACCAAAACAATGAACATCAAAATTTGAGTCAAATACTACTCAAATAAAATTACTTCTACAAAAACTAAATTACTTCAAAAAGCGGTTTCAGGAACCTTGGAAAAATTTGAAATTATTAGAGAAAACAAAAAGTGAGGGATTGACGGAGAGAGAGGGGATGATAATTAGAGAAGAAAAGTGAGAGATGACAAGAGGGGAGGATGATAGACTATATTTCCTGGGCCTCTACCATATTTAATTTTTGTTGATATGGTCCGGCTAACATTGGTATTCCAGAAGCCTGCGTGACACAGAGTCACTGGTTCAAATCTTTAACAAAAGCACAAATCCATAGTGTAGTATGTTCAACAATTTAGGAAAATTTTTCATTATCACCTTTGATAATCTTTATTTTGCCCAAACATTTCTTTTCCAAGGGAATCGTCTAAAACCACTTCTTTGCAAGTATCTTTGTTGGATTACACCACTCTTCCCGGCTCCGCGCTTGACTGGTCACGTGATGTCATGTGAATCATTAAAACTTTTTTTCATTTTTTCTTTTTATTTTTTGCTTAATTTCCCCTATTTTCCCACATCAATCTACATTTATATTGCCCAAATTCCTTCAACGCTTATTTTTTTCTTTTATTATTCCAAATTCAACTCCTAATTATTTCTTCTTTCATCTTCTGAAGCTTAACTGTGCAATTGGATCGCAAGGTATTAAATGGTTTTACTCAATTACTTTGATGACTAATGCATTAGATTTGTCATGTCAGATGTTACAATGCAAGTGATGTTGTAATTCATTTTATCATAGTTAATAAAATCTCTTCATAAAGAGTTCTATTAGATTCTCCCCGGTTTTGCTAACGCTTACTACAATTCATTTCATTGCTCAATCATGTTGCAATGGGTTTTGTGATGTCATTTTCAGAATGAAATCGTTGAATTTTCATTGGAATTTACATAATTTTAAACAAACAACAATAATAAACAAAAAAAGCATGGAAAATTTTTTGCCAAGGAAACAGAGTATGAGATTTTGCCAAAATTATCAAATCTTGGGAGATCAAAGGGACTTTTTGATAGTTATTGATTGGATTAAGTGGTAATTTGAGATGGGGTGATTTAGGCATCTTGCTTAGTGTGATTAACTTACACAAGAAAGTTCCATCTAGTTTCGGTTTGTATTCTGGAATTAGTTGTTTAATTATGCTTTATTGTAGTGTAGTGGGAAATAAGGGCTTTAAAATAGTATTAATGGTACAGAAATCGATACACAACACTTGCTTACTAGGTAAAGGATTATGAATTGATCGTGGAGAACACAACTCAAAGATTAAACCTAAAGACAAAAATGAGGAAAACATCAAATTTTGAGTCCAAATTCTGCTCAAATAAAATTATTTCTACAAAAAATTGAAAAAAAAAATAAAAAAAAAACTACTCAAAAGCGAGTTTAGGGAACCTTGTGAAAATTGAAATTAATTAGAGAAAGAAAAGTGAGTATTGACAGAGAGAGAGACGATCGAAATTAGAGAAAGAAGTGAGGATTGACAAGAAGAGAGGAGGATGATAGACATATTCTGGCTATACCATTAATTAAGCTTTTGGTTGATATGCCGGCTAACTGTATCAGAGCTAGCGTGATCACAGAAGGTCATTCGGTTAAATCTTTAACAAACAGCACCAACAAGCCATATTTAGTGTTCAAACAATTTTAAAGCAAATTTTCATTAATCACCTTTGCTAATTTTATTTTTCACAAACATCTTTTACTGGAAAAGTCTTACAACCACCTTGCAAGGTTCTTTGTTGTTACCACACTCGTTCCAGGACTCCGGCGGTGGCGGTCACTGCATGTATGTGATCATTAAAAACACTTTTTTAATTTCCTTTTTACTTTTTGCTTATTTCCCTTTTCCCACATATTTACTTTATATTGCCAATTCTTCAACCGCTTCATTTTCTTCTTTAATTATTCCAAATTCACAATTCTAATTTTAAATTTCTCTCTTCATTCTTCTTTGAGCTTACTGTGCAATTGATTCGCAATTAGTAACATTGGTTTTATCAAAATTACTTTGAATTGATTAATTCGCATTAGTTGTCATGTCAGAGTTTACAATCCAAGTGATGTTGTATTCATTTCTATTCATAGTTAAGAAAAATCTCTCATAATAGGTTTAATTTAGATTCTCTGTTTTGCTGTAACTCTTACTTTCAATCATATTCCAATTTGCTCAACTCATGTTGCATGTGTTCTGTGATTGTCATCTTCAGATAACTCCGCCCTTGCATTTCCTCAATAAATTTAAAAAGACTTTTAAAATAACAACAATATAAACAAAAAAAAAAGCATGGAAAATTCTCTTTGCCCAAAGAAAACAGAGTTTGATATTCTTGCCAAATGTTTCGAATCTTGGGAGATCAGATTTTGATAGTTATTGGGTTGATCTAAGGTGCGAATTTGGGAATTGGGGTATTTATGCTTCTGTTTTGATGTGATTACTTACCAGAAATCCATATAGTTTTGTTTTGTTTCTGGAATTAGTTGTTTAATTATGCCTTTTATTTAGTGTAGTTGAAAATAGACTTTAAAATAGTATTAAATGGTACACGAAATGTACAACACTTGCATTATCTGTAAGGAGTTGGATGATGTGAAGAACACAACTCAAAGATTAAAACCCTAAGACCAAAAAAAATGGAAAACATCAAAATTTGAGTCCCAAATTACTGCTCAAATTAAATTAATTTCTACAAAAAGATTATTACCTTCAAAAGAGAGTTTTCAGGCCGGGGAACTTGGAAAAATTGAATTAATTAGAGAAAGAAAGTGAGCAATTGACAGGAGAAAGGAAGGAGGATGTAATTGAGAAAGAAAAGTGAGGATTGACAAGAGAGAGAAGGATGATAGACTATTTCTGGGCTCTACCATTAATTTAAGCTTTTGTTGTATGATCCGGCTAACTGGTATTAAATGTACAGAAATGGACACAACACTTGCATTATCTAGTAAGGAATTTATGGATGATGTGGAAGAACACAACTCAACTTAAAACCTTAAACAAAAAAATAAGAAAAAACCCAAATTTTGAGACCATATATATTGCTCAAATAAAATTAATTGCTACTTAAACAAAATAGATTCCTTCAAAAGTGGTTTCAGGGAGCCTTGGAAAAAAGAATATTAAGAAGAGAGTGAGAGATTGACAAGCAGATAAGGAATGATGAATCACATATTCCTGGCCTCAACCATACACTTAAACTTTTGATTGTAGGGGTCGGCTAACTGATATTCAGAGCCATTTTCGTTGACACAGAGGTCACTGGCTTCAATCTTTTAAGAAAACACCATAAATCACATAATTGTTAGTATCTTCAACAATTTTAAAGGTCAAATTTCTCATTAACCACATTTGAAAAACATTTTGTACACCATCCTTTTTAGGAATGTCTAAAACCACCTTTTTTTATGGGTTTTTTTTGTTGACACCAGCCGTTGCCGGACTTTAGCTTGACCGGTCACGTTTCGAGCTCATTCGTCATTAAAAACATTTTTTTTTTCTTTTATTTTCCCTAAACCTCCTTTATATTGCTCTATTCTTCCAACAGCTATCATTTTCTTCTTTATTATTCCAAATTCAAACCTTATTCTTCTCCTTTCATTTCTTCTTGCGCTTGCTATAAATGTCGCACACAAGGTATGTACATGGGTTTTACTCAATGTTTTTTTTATTCATTAATTGCATTGGATTTGTCATGTCAGAGTTACATGAAAGTGATGGTTGTTCATTTTATTAATTATTATAAACAATCCTCCAAAGAATTCTATTTAGATTCCTGTTTTGGCTACTCTTACTTTCAATATACTTAATTTGCTCAAAGTCACGCTCAATTGTGTTCTTGATTGTCACTAAAATTAAGCTCTTGGTTTATATGGGCGGTTAACTGGTATCAGAGCTAGCTTACACAGAGGTCACTGGTTTCAATCTTTTATAAGCACAAATCTCATTGTTAATTGTTCAAAATTTTAAAGGCAATTTGTCATTAACCACCTTGATAAGGTGCTTTATCACAAACAATCTTTTCCAGGAAATAGTCTACCACCTTTTGTAAGGTTTTTTTTTTTTGACCCACTGTTGCCTGACTTCAGCGTTGATCGGTCACGTGCAGTCATGTAGTCATTATAACCTTTTTTTTATTTTTCCTGCTTATTTTGGCTTAATTTCCTTATTTTGCCCTCATACTACTTTGATACTGCACAATCTTAACGTTTATTTTCTTCTTTAGTATTCCAAATTTCAACCTAATTTGTTGTTCTCATTCTTCTTGCAGCCTTGCTGTGCAAATTGGTCACAAGTAGTAAATGCGTATCTTACTAAAATTGCTTTTAATTGATAAATGCATTTGGCTTTCTAATGTCAAAGCTTACAATGCACGATGGTGTAATTCATTTTATTTCATTAATAATAAAATATCTCAAAGATTCTATTTAATTATCTGTCTTTGCTAACTCCTACTTTCAATCATATTCAATTTGCCTTCAAGTCATGCTACTGGTATTCTATGATTGTATTAACTTAAACTTTAATTTGGTTGATAGTGGTCCGCTAACATGGTGCTCAGCCAGCGTG
>SNQN01002879.1:0-58465 GCA_008642245.1 Bassia scoparia
TGTCTACATTATCGTCAGGATCAGTTCCTTGTTCCATTGGTTATCGCTGCGATAATCAACGCAAGGGGTATATTTTTCTGCCAACATTTTCCACTCATAGCTGCCCACTACGCTCGCCGATGCACTGTTATCGCATGATATCACTTTTGCGTTCTGCTGGAGATGCAAAGCAGATGCAGCGACCTGTGTAGCACCTTTGTGCAATTTCCCTTTTCGTGTTAGCACATATTTGTATGCTAAGGCGTCTAAGGACCGTTGTGCTTTCTTCGAGGCCTTTGAGGAGGTACCATTGTTTGCAGAAAACTTGTCAGATTGGTGAATTACAAGGCTCGTGTACCCTCACTTTGATCGAAAGGGTCTGGTTCTTCATCTTACTAAGGCATTGACAATGCTTGGGCTTTGCGCTCTCGATGACTAAGGGGCATAGTGTTAAAGAGTTGGGACTGTGTAATCATCGAACTAACCTTAGTTCAAAGCATCGTGCAATATGGTTGTTGTCGTTTCTCGACGAGAGGTATATACTCTATTTCTTGTGAAGTGGTCAATGTCTCTAGATGTGCTTGATAGATTTGGCCAAAGCTCTCACTCTGACTTCAATTTCCCATAGATTGATTGATGATGCAAGGAAGAGTCCCGTTATACTCTCAATGTCTCAACTCCAAGGCGATGGCTGATTTCATAACCCAATGATCCAGCCTCAATTATTCAGGCGTGTTGTTGTGAACATGAAGTCTAAGCTTACACGGAAATGCGTGTGCTCTTCTTTCCTGGCCGATAGCCAGAAGTATGCCCACGACCGCACGCTTTTGGTTTGAAATCCGATGCGAAATTATTCAACACCAAGTCCCGCTTTCAAGTCATCAATAGATCCTCGCTCAGGCGAAATTCAACAAATTCCTTTGGCGCTGTCTTCTCCAGGCGAATTGGCCAGAAATCAGGAACAAATTGTCTTCCCTCTGATGGCCTTATTATGGATATACATACTCTGAGATCAAATATCCGGATAAGCGAAACCACCCTATCTGATAGGTTTTCGTCCGACTTCCATAGCAGGTTTTTCAGGAGTATCTTTTCAATGGATCAGCTTTCGAGTACAATGTGGACCGTATGGGTAAGATAGATAATGCCAGGCAGCTTTTGCGTCGCCCAAACCATACACAAGGCTAAATGTCTCTCCGGTATGTTGAATACTCTGTCCTAATTGGAGTAAACTTGCTACTCAAATTAATATATAGGCTCATTTTCCGTTCCCGTTTAGCTTCTTGAAGAGAGCATTGCTCCCTAGCAGTCTTGTTTTGATGGACAGGTAAGCGATATAGACCGCCAGTGGTTAAGCCGGGAACTGGTAGGTAAGAGAAACCTGGAGGGTTGTGAGAGTATCTCTTCCATTGTTCAAAGCTGTTGACATTTCATCGTCCAAGTCTTTGGTTCATCCTTCCGAGCTTGTGAAAGATGTGGTCACATCATCTAGTGATTGGAGATTAACAGCTGCTGATGTATGAAGGCGCCCAAAAATCCTCGAATCTCCTTTTGTTTGTAAGGTGGTTAAGGACACTTAAGGCTTGATCCTTTGATGGGTCGATTGTCGATGCCGCGCTGGCTAATGGACAACCTAGAAGCTTCCCAGAATAACTTGCAAAATGCACACTTTTGCGGATGAGTCTCATCTTGTATTGCGAAGCCTCGAAGACTTTCTTAAGACTAGCGTTGTGATCTGTCCGTCCTTTGCCTTCAGCTATACATGTCATCAAACATTTAATCTCCTCTGTCCCTGTGGCATCATTGCATGCAGAAGGGTAGTGGAGCGCGGATCTATAAGGTGGTCCAGGCGTTTCAAACCGAAAGCATGACTGTGTGTAGCAATATGTTCCCCATGGAGAGTATATAGGTGTTTCTCCATTCCTTTTCGCCATCCTTTACTTGAATTATACCTGCTATACGCACCAATCGCAACTGATAACAGAGCGTGATTTGCTGTATCGCGACCAGATTCATGTGTGGTAAAGGGTAATCATCTTTGGACTTGGCTTTGTTGAGATCGCGCGAAGATCGAACACATCATATACATCGTTACTCTCACATGCCTCTTTTCATAACTGGGACGTATATTGGCAATCCAATTTCCTGGGTATTGCAGCGTCTGTAATGAAACGCTTGCCTCTAACTCGACTTGAGTCACCGTTCTTCTTCAATCTTTGAGTGTTATCAGGTTCATTCTCCCTAGTGTCGCTTGACAGGTTTTGCCGTCCTTGTTATTATATGTTGTAGTGGCATGTCGGCATATTCTGATCAATCCCTGGCATTGGTCCTCGGAAAGACCTTGCGAACCATCCTTGATTCATTGGAGTATGCCTGGGATCACTGTAAGCCCTTTCTTCTGGCAAGTAAGGCTGAGACTCTATCTTTTATCCATTTGTGGCTCATCAATGCTGAAATGTGTTGATTTCTCGGTGTTTCGAATGATGGGGTTTTTGTCTATGTCTCATGGTTTACCATTGCTTTATAAGTTCGATTCATCGTTTGTTCATTAGAAAGTCGTCAAATAAACAGTCTAATTAAGGGAGAGAAGAAGACCGAGAAGTAAGCGAAAGGCGATAGTTTCGTAATTCGAAAGTCATTAGATCTGAAAGCAGAATACCTCAGAAGAGCGTTGAGAGAACAGTATAGACTCCAGAAACAGATTTATTTTGGTCCACATGACCGTTCCTTGACTTCTAACAACTTCAGACTTCCTACTACTTTAGACTAGACCCGACTCGGAAGCCTTCTTCAACTGCAGATTCCTCAAACATTTGGTCCCCGTCTCCAGCAGTTGAAGAGGGAATCTGAGCGGCCGTCAGGTGCAGTGATCCTTCAAGTGTCTTGCGCCATCCCGAACCATGTCAGTTGCAGAAGTGAAAAAGGAAAAAGGTAAAATAAGAGTATGGTCAGCTGGCTAGTTGGCGTACGAACATGAGACTCGCTAGCTCGCCACCTTTGAACAGTAGCTTCTTCCTCTTCCTTTTCCGATACCAAGAGTAGACCAAGCCTAAGTGATCACATACACAGGGTTGCAGTTGACAGGGTCGTTAACGAGCCCAATCTTCAATGAAGTCACAGTCTGATAGAAACCTCGCAGTCCTGGATACTTTTTTGCCATCAGCAGTTAGGGAGGGTAGGGAAGTCAAAGCCGAAATTCCCCATCTCGCTAAAGTAGCCATTGAGAGTAGCTCGTAAGGGCGAGGTGGGCCCATTATTAAGCTCATTCTTCTTCAAGAACATATTCATTGCTTGCTCCTTACTCATCTTTGTTGGTAGGAGAGTACTCAGTCCAAACTTGTCATTTTCTGCGGCAGATCGATAGAGAGAGATGAAGATGCTCCCTTGTTGATCCTAAGGCCCATTCCAGGGGAAGTAGCGCTTGTTCTTCAGTAAGCATGGATAGTAGATTGCATCATAAGGGGATTCTCAAATCACAGCAGTCGAGAAAGGCCCCAAAGTTCCTCATCTTCATTGTCGTCCTCTGTGATACGCTGGTAATGTGTGATCTTCCCTATGGCTGTGATTTCATCGGAGATGCAGTTTCGATAGTATATACCGTGAGGTTGGCGCAATGAAGTAAAGAACTTGACTTTTTGATGGTAATACGTAGCGACAGCGCTAGTTATGAAGCCAAGGACGACCAAGCAGTAGATTGAATAAAGTTTTGGACATCCACACATGAACTTCCACCCTTTTCAATTGGTCCAGCAGCAAGTTGAGCCATATGATCCAAGAGCCTGTCTTCTTGTATTGCGTAAGCACGAATGGTTTGAGTATTAGCTGAAGATCATCTATTGCATCCGCAACTTTTGAGCATTCTCAAGGGCAAACATTGATGGCAGATCCATTGTCCACCAAAGTTTCATCTTGGAATACTTGCTACACACCACGGTGAGATGAAGGGCCTTATTGTGATGGGCCCCTCAGGAGGTAGATTTCGTCATCAAGAAATATACGACATAAGGAGAGAACAGCATGTTGGGTTATGAAATAGACCAACCCTTCAGAGAGTTGTCTCGCTGAGACATTGATTTCAGTGAGAGCTTGAGGAGACGCCTCACGGTGACCTTCCGAAGTGACATCAATTGCCAAACGTTCAGTCGTCGTTGGTCTTGAGTGTTTGATAATTGGATCTCTTCTTTGTGGGGATGATTTGAGTAGGAACATGGTCATGCTGGGGAGTGACGTCAAGGAACACGCCCACTCCTTGTGAGTAACATGCACATCGTCTGGTGCCTTGAGAATTCTTGATCCAGGAATTCTTCTCAAGATCTTTCTCCTGTCATGGGCTTGATAGGTCGGACGTCCTCATAGTAGTCGTCGTCACGTCGCTGTCGGTCCATAAACCATAACCAGAAGGTGCTATTGAAGAGTAGGATGAGAGATCGACACTTACCTAGCTCGGATAAATGAGAGATAGTAGGGTCGAAAGTGCTCCCCCATCCAATCATAGAAATCATGGAGAGTAGTGAGGGGGTTGGTAGTGATGTTCGTTGGTCTTTTTGGCGCCTGGGGGAATAGTGGGAGCCTTCCATCCTCACCATGTCTTGGATGCAATCCTTTAGCTTAAAACAGTCTCAGTTGTATGACCTCTACCTTGATGTATTTGCAATAGGCGTTTGGATTCCAGTTCCTACTCTTTGTCGCTCTGGAGGATCTGGAGTGGGTCCAATAGGTGTAAGCTTCCCTTGTTTTTGAAGTCGTCAAGCTCTGAGTATAGTCAGCCCAATGGGAAATACTTCACGCCTAGACGATAATAACCTGATTCCTGGGAAACCAGAGTAGCTTGCAGTGCAGAAACATTGTTGAAAGAACAGCATTGCGTTTCTTGTTGTTGTTTGGTTTGTTGTTGTAGTGCTAGAACTGTTACTGTTTTTCAATAAGTCATCCTCAAATGGCAATACCAATGGGTAGACCTTATCGAAAGTATCTAAGCCCAGATAGCGAAGATGATTTCTGTTATCTTGGTTGCAAGTTCGATAATGAACATTCACCATTCAATTTCAGGAGGAGTATGAACTAGTTGGCAGCGCCTCTTTCCATCTAGAGAGAAATCAGTAAATCCCTCTTTCTCGCCTTTTTCAGGATTCAAGTTCACGAGAAGAGGTTGACTTGAATTTCCCTTGTGTAACGAGATCATAAAAGAAGGCAACCATCCCCAAGTTCAGTCTCCTTCTCAGACAAGAGAGAAGGAACCATTTCTGGCACACAGGTGCGAGCGAAAGTGAAAGACCTTCGGATAGAAGGCAGAGTCGACCCCCTTGAGAGACCAAGGTAGCTAAAGCCTTGAGATGGAAACGAGGATCGTCAGTAGGCTTGAATGAGGGAGAACATTGGCTGAAAACTTGTCAGGGAGTTTGGCAGCAGGGGACGTCTCATCTCAGTAGTTTCATAGTAATTTTGCCCATCCAAGTGTCTTTTGAACATCTTCTCCAGTTCTTAGCTATGGCAGCAGAAGAGAGTTCGGTGGCGAGATTTCCACCATCTGGTAAGTTTGCCACGGTGTCAGCGAGCTCATCCATCTTCCATACGTGTTCGCGCTCATTGGTGAATGATGGAGATGACTAGGACTTGGTGGACTCTGAAAGGTGCCTTTGCGGAGACGGGGACGATGGAGTGACTGACTCGCTCTCGAACTAGTCTCTGATTAGCTTTGCGAACCCAAACGGGGATCAATGTTGAATTCTGCCAAGTAAACAAGACACAGATTAATTCGATGCTTCAACTCGGACTCAAAGACTCATGCATGACTAACATGATCGTCTCCTATATGCAATGATCGCTAATAATGCATGGTCATCCTTCCCCTTTTGTATTTTTCGATTTTTGCTTTGTTGTTTTTTTTTTTTTTTTTTTTTTTGTTTTTTCCTCTTTTTTTTTTTTTTTGGAAAAAGGATGACCTTTTACAAAATGATGTGTATAATGCAAGTATGTTGAGTCCTATGTCTAACTAAAGACGATCATGATCTATATTCTGATGTATGTGTTAAGTCTGATATGTACAAGGCTAGAGTCCTAAGCACATATACACTTCAAAGTAACCACACAACATGATTTATGAGTTCAAACCACCTAGGTCCAGTTCTAGGAGTACTGATGGTCGGTGGGTTAAGTCCAAAGATGTACATGCCAAAGTAGAGCTTGGTCCAGTTTTCACCACTAGCAATAGCGATGATGGCCAAGATACCTCTAGCACACGCATCAGTAACACGTGCACACACCATGGGCGATAGACTTGCCTTAGCCATGCGATCAAGTAACCACATGCAACCAAGTTAGTTTCCCCCCTATGGTAGTCTCGAGCATAGAACATCCCATATTGAGACAAGGTGCCTAAGTTTGACCTTATCGAAGGGCACATGCAAAATGCAACAAAATCAATAAACATAGATGGAATTACGAGACTTTTCAAGTCTGTCCACTTCACCTAACGGTGATTACCCAGTGAAGTCGCCAAATTGTAGCGTGGGCCGCGCCCTCAGCGTATAGCGGCGCGCGCTTGGTACTACATCGAGTGCTTGTGCGGGGCTTGAGCCACGGAATCCCGCACGTGAGTGCGTTGGGGTAGTGTTGCGAATGAGGGGATCGCCACTGTGCCTAGAAGGTTATTCACGGACGCCCGAACGGTGTGCCAAAACAATGCCCCACGCCAATCAAGTAACCATCGTGGGTTGGGGACATGGACGAATCAGACTGTACCCCAATTCGCCCGCATGTAGCGGCCTCTATTCGTCTCATTTGTAATTCCATTAATCATGATTTGAATGCACAATACTTACGTTTTTAGCACCTTAGAAGCGACTACCAGAATTACTATGAAAGTGTTTGTTCTATTCACAAGCGACTACCTAACCTAGAAATGTGACCACTGTGTATTAATCATGTTAAAACGGTGCCTAAAACGGTTGTCCATAGTAATCTGATTTAAAGTGATTCACATAATTCCGTGTCTTTTGTTAGCAAAACATATACAAAACTATACAACAACAATGACAATATGACAATATGCAATAAGATGAAGTGCATAAACTTCAAAGTATATGCAAACTATCTTACCCTAAATCTCAAAAAAACACAAGTTAGTTCGTAAAACGCAATGAAACGAATATCCTTGCCTTGAAGCGCTACACGAAAAACAAAATAATGGTTAGTCCTTGATAAAACGCAAGCGCAATGGATCTTTCGCCTTCAATTGCATAAAGAAATAAATTTGTTATATACAATGAATACATAAATATGAAATGAAAATCAAAAACCAATAAAAACTTGAAAACGAAATGAAAAACCTACATATTTCATGAACGATTAAAAGTGAGTTTCTACATAGCTTAATATAAAAAACTCATAACAATGGTTAGTCAATTAAAAAGAAATGAGAGATTATTGGTGAGTAATCTCAGAATTCAACCTTTGTTATCGCTTATTGATTCGCAAGAGAATCGAGCTTTGATAAAAACGAATGTATAATGTGTTGAAGTGTTTCGAGAGAGAGAGAGAGAGAGAGTATGCAGTGTATGAAATCGTGTGAGAGTGGAAAGCGTGCCTCGACTGAGCAAGCAAGAGTGTATTTATAGGCAAGAGGCAAAATTTTCGAGCAAATAAACCCGTATATACGCTGTATATGAGCGTTATACGCTGCTTCCTGCGTATATACGCCGTATACAGCGTATATACGCTGCTTCTTTCCATAATTTTTTTGGAAATTTCGTGTGTGTATTGAGCGTATATACGCTCTGTTGAGCGTTATACGCTCCTGATGAGCGTATATACGCTCAACACTTGCGTATATACGCCGATATTTCGTATATTATTTCCAAAAATCGAATATTTTGATTTCCTCCGATTTTATCGTGATTCCTTTGATTCAACGTACCTAGACACCCTTGCTCTCCAAGCAAGGATTCTAGAACGTTCTAGAAGGTTCCACGTATCCCGGAGTATTTTCTAATTTCGCGTATTTTCTGCGATTCTGCGTATTTAAACATTGCAAAATTCATAGAAAATTCATAGAAAAATGCAGAAAAATAATTAAAAATACTGGCGGATTCAGAAAAATATGACGGACATATGGAACATCAAAAAGCATGAGAATCGCCTTTGAAAACCTTTTGAAAACCTTTGAAAACCTTTGAAAAAACCGAAAGAAAGTATTTTTGCCTTGCCTTTGACCTTGCTCAATATTTCCGAGTACGACCTTGCGTATTTCCAACTTTTATGAATTCAAAGCATCTTTTCTGATTCGAAACAAACGCGAGACGCGGTATGTTTCATCACGGATTACTCATTTGGGGAGACACATTTTCAGGTGTCTACACCTTCAAAGAAAATAAAAAGGCCTGGCATGACAAGCGAATCAAAGATCGAAACTTTCAAATTGGGGACAAAATCCTTCTCTTCAACTCTCGTCTTCACCTCTTCCCGAGTAAACTCAAATCCTGGTGGTCGGGTCCGTTCACAATCACAAAAGTCACTCCCTATGGTTCCTATGAGTTGGAGGGTGAGCTTGGAAAGTTCATGGTCAATGGGAAACAGATTAAGATGTATCTTCCAAAGCACGACGTGGGTAAAATCCCATCACTCTTGCTTGATTCTATGCCCACTGAGGCCGCACCCGATTGAAGCATTTTTGGGAATGGGTTGAGCTTGCGACCGTAAACTAAGCCACTCTTGTATATACTTTGTTTTGCCTTTTGCTTTGTCTTTTCTTTGGATGGTTGTTTCTCTAAGTTCATGGAAAACTCCAGAGGATTTTTTATGAAGGAGGGGTTAATTTAGCTCCTAAATGAGGTTTTTCGGGCTTTGGTCTCCTCGGCTTGTTCATAATGGTGGGAAGTTTGAGTTTTGATCAATGACCCTTGATGTGCTAATGTGTGTGAAGTGTCTTGTTTATGTAGGTGATTTGGGGATTGTGGAAATTTTGGCTAAGTGATGGAGTTTTGAACTTATTCTGCAGCTTTGGAGCATCTCAGACTTGTGGAGCGCCCGCTCCACCTTTTTGGTTCAATTGTTGAAAATTGTCGAGAATTTCAGGCGTTCGCTTTGCCTTCTAGGAGCGTTCGCTTGAACACAAGAAGCGTCTGCTTGGTTTCGAAGATGAAAATTGAGCCAAAATGTCGAAAGTTTGAGGCATTCACTCCCATCTTTAAAGTGCCCTCTTCAAATTTCGGGCTTGGAAAGTTGAAATTGTCGATAGTTTGATGCGTCCGCTCCTGCTAGTGAAGCGTCCGCTTGGGAATCAGTGGACTAAAGGTGAAGCGTCCGCTCCAAATTTTTGCCAAATTTTTGAAGGAAAATGTCGAAAGTTTGAGGCGTCCGCTCCAAGTTGGGAAGCATCTGCTTGGGCCTTTAAAGCGTCTGTTTAGGTCTAAATCTGCGTATATTGAAGTAATGGTGAAGCGTCCGCTCCAAACTGATTTTCGTGAATTCTGATTGGCTCCTAAGATTTTGGCACGTCCTTTTCTATCCTTTCACTCAATAAATCTTCTCTCACCTTCTAAATAACCCTCACTCATGTCACTCTTATCCCCTCTTTCCTCTCAAACCCTCTCAAACTCTCAATCCACACCATTTTCCCTCTCATTCTCACTCAATTTTTTTTCTTTTTCACCAAAATACTCTCAAATGCTTTGTTTTTCTTCACTTGGGCTGCAATTGGTGCTAAGGTCTTAAAGTTTGGAGGGATTATAGTTTTTTTCCTCACTTACAAGGGTTGTAATTCTTCAAGTTGGGTAAGTTTTTCTTGGAAATTCCATGTCTTTTCTTTGAATGTGGTGATTCCTGGCAGTGGTGCGCCCAGGAATTTTCGCCTGGTGGGTCACTATTAATAAACAAACTTGTAATAAAACAATTTAATAACCAAATATTACAAAATACATCAAAATAACTTGGAGTGCGCTTTCGCTTCATACTAAATCAACACCAACTAGCTACTAATTTAGAGTAAGTAATAAACTAATACACTTTCATAAATTTACCAATCAAAATTATCAAATTTATATTAAACCATCAATTTAAAGTAAGTATGAAAAAATTTATCAATTTATATTAAACCATCCATTCATTCATCAAATTAATTACTCACTTATAATAAACAATTTACCAATCAAAATTATCAAATTTATATTTAAAGCTCAATTTTGAGTAAGTATGAAACAATTTATCAATTTATATTAAACCATCAATTCATTCATCAAATAATTACTCACTTATAATAAACAATTTATCAATAAAAATTATCAAATTACAATTTAAAAATAAAAAAGTTTACAAAATATATATATATATAATATATATATATATATATATTATATATATATATATATATATATATATATATATTATTATTATATATAATATATATATAATATATATATCAATATCATTTATCAATATATTATATAAGATAGAACACTTCAGAATAAATCTCATCAAAAAAATTAGAAAAAAAATTCAGAATAAATTTAAAATATGTTTCACCAATTAACAAACAAATCAACAACATATTTAGATATCAATTATTAATAATGAAATAAAAATATGAAATTAAAATACATACTCACTTGGAACTGGAAGGACCAAAGGAGTGAAACCGTGAAGGACCAAGGACGACGAAGGGAAAAAAAATTTCAAAAAAAGGTGTGTATTAGGAATCGAACACGCGACCTACTGAATATTGCCTCAACATAACAAAACTCCTAGACCGCTGATCTAAGGCAACAACTTGTGATATAATCTGTCCTGACTTTGTTTTATACTTTACTTACTAGATTTTTAAATAAAAAAAGCCCAAATTTTTTGGGCCTCCTGGTGGTACACTTGACCCACCAGGTCATTCAGTAGGTCCGCCACTAATTCCTGGGAAATCTTGATCATTTGGTGAATTTACCTCAAACCCTAAGTTGAGATTATATTTGCTTGAGCCTTTGAAATTATGGGAATTATGCATTGTGGTCTTGTTTGGTTGATGAATGAAGTGTTTGTTGTGGAATTTTCATCTTGAAAAGGAATTTTGTGTTGAATTTTTGAGTAAGAATTGTTTGAGTTGGGTTTTTCCATGAACTTGGAACTTGAGAGGTTGAAATTGTTTATTGGCTTTGGATTGTGGTTCTTGATACCTTGTTGTAGTGGGTTGCTTGTTGTTTAAATATGTTGAGAAAATAGGTCCCAAAGAAACGGGATAGGAGTGCTGACTCTTCATCGGGGGAGGACCTTAGGCCCAACTCCTACAAGATTAGTTTGAAAAGGAGAGATCATGTTGAGAAATTGGCAGAGTTGGAGACGAGGGAAATCCGACTAACGTTATTCTATAAGTAGGGCTTTTGTTTAAGGTTGGGGATAGATGATAAAATTCAAAAGATAGCTCAAACTTTCGGGCTAAATGACTTCTTGATGCCCCGTGTTCCTAATGAATATGTCACGAGTGCGGAGGATGGGACCCCAGAGCAACCTCCGCTCACCTATTCTTACCTTACATATCAATTTTTGGGAAGCTTTGCTCTACGTACGCCCATAGAAGGCGAAGGTTATAAGGGGTTTGTGATGACATTTCGTATGTTCAACAAGTCGTATTCACTAAATTTGCCTCAGTTGAATGAGTTGATGAGATGGAGTATGGACATTGTGGACATCTCTATGGCCGGTGATTTAGTAGAGCGATATTTGGAGGTTGGTTGGTGGGGATGGATCACGCATGGGACACCGCCTTTTGTCTCAAATGCCTCGAAATCTTCGAAAATTCATCATGGTGCCCTCAGGTATTTTCACCGCATAATTTTTTACATGTTCTATTCCTGGCAAGACTTGGGGAAAATTTCAAACCAAGAGCTCTACTTGTTATGGGTTGCGACCGAGGGAGAGAATGTGTATATTGATAATCTCATTCATAAACCGAACCTTGGTTATTTGCTTATGAAAAGGTTTGCGCATTTGAGAAACAATAGACGAGCTACGGGGCCTATTTGCATCGGTGGGATGATTACTTGGATCGCTTACAAGTTGGGGATTAGAACGGAGTTGGCAAAGTACTGTCTGGTGAGGCGGTATACATTCTAGGATGAGGTCGTTCTTCAGAGCATGTTTTTCATAGGGCCCTCAAAAGGCTAAACTGGGAAGGCCTACATTTGGAAGATCCGATTCATGAATTAGCTGCCACAAGGGATTAACAACCCTAAAGGGTGCCTTTGGAGGAGTTGCATGCCTCAGATCTTACCAAGTTGATCATGGATGAGCGGAAAAGCAAATTTGAGCAAGTCTTAGTAGACGATCCTCAGGCACCCTGGTCCCACCAACCCCAATTTCAACAACAACCAATTCAGCAACAACAATCTCAACAATAACAATTTCAGCAACAACGACAACAACGGCGACGGCAACGTTCTTCTCGCCCCTCTAATGAAGGAGGTACGTCTTCTCCTCCTTTTGAAATAGAGGAGTTTAGATTACTTAATTTGAGATTAGATGACATCCCTCGGCGAGATAAGCCCGCCCCTTGTCCACCTACTACCGGATTTTTTGAGCATCAATATTACACTTACATGGTGGATGAGGGGTGGCGCATCGACCCTTATGTGAATTATCCTTAAGAGCCACCCAATTGGGATCCAATTCAATTGGATTCTAGGGGCTACGCCATCCCCCATGAGGGGCATACATATCGTTATTGGCAAGGGCCAAACACCTTGTCAACTTCTTCGCCTCAACATCCCCCTTATGATTATAAGGCGTTGGGAGGATGTGACTACAGTGGGGACCCCGCATACCCCATGTCGGACACTTGGGCTCCTTGTTTCCCTCCCGGGTATATCAGTGGGTGGGAACCACATGGTCCACCCGCACCATGGGGCATGAGCTCCCACCAGTTGGCGTACGATTGGGACCCTCAAGGTCACTATCGAGATGTCCAATTGGGCCCTTCAGTCACATTCTCCGCCCCTTTCACTTTGGAGGACTAGGAGTTGAAGGGCGATGAGTGGCCACTTACGTTCGTATTTTTTTCCCTTCCCCTCATTCGTTGGTTGGTTGTTTTGAGTCCACACTGGGTCGGTGTTGGATTCCAGTTGGGGGGGGGGGGGGGGTGAGCCGTAGAATTGATTGTGTTTAGGGACATTTGAGTGGTCATCTAGAGGATATGTGTGTAGCACTTTTTGCCATTGTAGCGTGTTATTGCTTCTTCCTTCTCATAATTCTTAATAGTGAGTAGCTTAGTCTTAGTGTAGTGTAGCGTAGTCAATTTTTGGGTCTAGTCGATCAAGTCCCTCGGGTGTATATAAGGGGGTGATGGGACGAAATCGACTCCCTTTCGGATACGGTCCTTCAGCTTAGCTTCTTGATAGCTATGTCGATCTTGGGGCCACCGTCCTACATTTTTGACTAATTGGCTTGTGGAGTTTTGAGATGATCTTCCAAGTACTTGAGCTTGGAGCTTTGGACTCGGGGTGTGCAAGGTATTACTTGGTATATGGTAGAACCCCCATGGTGAGATCTTTCCACTACTCCCCTCATTAGCCATATTAGTCTTGTATATAGTAGTTATGTATATATTTTTGCTTG
This sequence comes from Bassia scoparia, assembly GCA_008642245.1. NCBI lineage: Eukaryota > Viridiplantae > Streptophyta > Magnoliopsida > Caryophyllales > Amaranthaceae > Bassia > Bassia scoparia. Next base: position 13,570 of record SNQN01002879.1, read on the forward strand.
GTTTTTGTGGTTGGTTAGCTATCCCCATGCTTTGAGCACGGGAGGATCCTGTGTGCTTATGCCTTGCCAAGGCGATCTGGGCTTGATTTGATTTTGGTGAATTAAGCTAGAGGATTAGGGATGTGAGTTTGGATGTTGAGACCTCCTTGATGGGGGGGAATTGGGCATGAGAAGTAGCATTCCTGGCTAGGATTTGCTTGCTCAATTAGGCCTTGGTGGTGAGCCTTTTGGCCAAGCCATGTGTAGCCCAATTGAGGATGGCAACCTACTTTGAGGCACTTTATTGAATCACCCTTGTGAGGAGAGTGCGTCCATTAGAGCCCCTTAAGCACAAAAGTTCAAACACATTTATGAGGGACCTAGCACTTTACATGTCTTTACCATCTTAACTCATGACTTTTTGAGGCCTAGACCGAGCTACCTTAGGGGATGAAAGAGGCATTCTTTTGACTTAGATTGTTTTGTTTTCTAGGGTACATAATTTTCCTTACATTTTTGTGTTTTGTTTACATTAACCCTTTTTGGAGCCCCTCGAGCTTCCCATTCCTTTCTAACCTCATTACAAGCCTTAAGCCTTGATTTTTTGTTTTCACCCTTAGTGATAGTGAGGCATGACTTGGGACATCTGTGTATGAGCTTCATGGCATATAGTTGGGATAGTTGGAAGTAAAATGAGCTTCAAGTTGGGCATTGTGAACCCACTTACTCAAGTGTCTTGGAAAGTTAAAAAAAACCAAAAAAGTTCTCAAAAATAACAAAAAGTCTTAGTTTGTACATAAATAAAGTGTGTTATAAAGTGTAAGCTTTGAGTAAGTTGGGGGGAAGGTTTCAAAAGTGAAAGTGGGATTCTTGGTGAGTTCATTAAGAGTGGAGTGTGTGTTCCATGTCATGCTTTGCTTAGGATTTGCCACCACATCCCAAATTGAAGTTTTGCTACCCTTACCCAAGCCTTAAGATTACACCCAAAAGTCCTCTTGATCCTAGGGAGTTGAGTCACATAGGTGCAGGGGTCGTGAGCCCTCAATCTAGATGTGCATTGTGCTAGTGGACGAGCTATATGAGATCTCTTCTTTCTTGAGCCTTGACTAAGGATTTGAGTTTAGATTGGGGAGGTTTCTATTGGTGAGGAGCAAGTGATGATTAGCCATGGAGTGAATGGGCCCTCAAATGCCCAGTATCTCATGAAATCTCTTTAGGGTGATGGAAACTTGCTTGGTTCCTTACTTGATTGGGGTTGACGGTCCATTACCGTCTCGGTGTCCTCATTGCACTAGCTCATGGTACGCACAATAAGATTTAAAAGTGGATTGTCTTGGCATAGGTACTGAAGTTGTAGGTCAAACCCATAGGAAAACCTCACGAGAACTCACTTGTCCTCTTTGGAGACATTGGGATTTAAAGGGCTTGTTACTTGTTGCTGAAAGTAACCGCGATTCCTATGATAGTGAGTATTAGTGTATAGACTTATTTCTTTGTGTGTCTTTAGTTTCGAATAAAATCTCTCTCTTGTTAGTTAGTTCTTAGGAAGTAAGGAAGTACTTTGCCTCAAGACGAGCAAAGGACTAGTTGGGGGCAGTTTGATTAGTGGCTTTTTAAGCCATTTTTCTTCTCATTTCACCCTTAATATGGCTAGACCTATGCTTGTTTTGAGATCTTTAAGCTTCAATTGCTAAAACTTGGTCTTTGTCCTCGATTTGAACAATTTATGAGATTTTCCCTTGATTTCGGGGTTTTCTTGCATTGTTATTGATTGATGATGCATCAAGCCCTCATTTCATCTCCTTCTCTACTTGATTGCAGGTGTGGAATCCATTTTGCTGCGCTTGGAGTCCAAGTCGGAAGGATGGTAACCATTAGAAGGACCAAAGATCAAAGTGAGAAAACAAGGAGCATGGAAATGTGCTAAGGAAAGAAGTCTGCCATTTGAAGCGGACGCTCCAACATTTGGAGTGGACGCTCCAAATACTCTTCTTTGGCTACAATTGTCGAGAGTCATAAGCGGACGCTCCAAGGAATGAAGCGTACACTCCAAGGAATGAAGCGTACGCTCCCTGTTTGGAGCGGAGGCTCTGAAGTGCAAAGCTAACAAGTGAGAAGGACCTTGTTTTCAATGCCAAGAGTTTGAGGCGTCCGCTCTAATCTTTAGAGCGGACGCTCCATCCAATGGACTGGACGCTTCATCTCTTGAAGAGGACGCTTGGGTATAACTATAGACCAGAGTATTGTAAGCTCGAAGCGGGTTGCTTCATTAGTCGGCTATACTTGCGCTTTGATGTGAGATTTCCCATTTTTTGGTGTTTATTTTTAATAAATATAAATAGTACATTTCTTATTCTTCAAGTACACATTACCTCATCATTCATTCAGACTATTGTAAGCTCGAAGCGGACGCTTCGACATTTGGAGCGAACGCTTTGGCATCTAGAACGGACGCTTCATTAGTCGGCTATATGTACTTGCGCGTTGATGTGAGATTTCCCATTTTTGGGTGATTATTTTTAACAAATATAAATATTACATTTCTTATTCTTCAAGTACACATTACCTCATTCCTTCATTCATTCTGATTTTGGAGATTAGGTTTTAGTACTCTTCTTCGAGATAGCTAGAGAGAGAAAAAACCATTAGAGAGTAGAGAGAGAAAGCTTCTAATCCTTCAATACTTGATCTATTTCAATGAAAAATTCTGCATTTCTTTGGTAATCATCTTCTTCAATTACCTTATTTTCTTTCTAGTTATTGCATTTATATTGGGAAAAATTTACGTAAATAATCTGAACTTTTATCGGTCTTCCCAAAATAATCCCTACTGAACTTATTCCCAAAATAAACCCAACTTAGCATATCATCTTCCCATATTGCACCCGATGACTTGTGACCTGCTAAACAGGCCAAGATTTTATTTTTTTAAAAAAAAAAAACCCACCCACCCAAAACCCCCTTCAGCCACTCAAAAGTGAGGGCAGCCACTCAAAACCCAAAACCTACTTTACCCCCACCCGCTCTCACCCACGATCCAGCCCCACCTTCGCCCCACCACCAGCGACCCTAGCCCGACCTATGCCCCACCCTCGAAAACTACAGCCACCCTCAAAACACCACCCACGCCAATCGAAAACGCCACCCAATTGTTCGAAACACCACCCATACCGTTCGAAAACGCCACCCACCCTTTGAAACACGCCACAACACCAAAGACCAACCATCTTCAATTCGAATTTGGGAATGATTTTGTGAATGATTTGCGAATTTTAATTTTGATTTTGTGAATGTTTTTTTGCAATTATTGTGGATCGAAGGAAAGAAAAGTGAGGGCGGCGGCAGCTGTTGTGGTTCAAAAGAGAGAGAAGTGAGGGTGGCGGCGGCTGTGCGAGGGTTGTGGGCTGGTGTTTCTGGTTAAGGGTCGTGGTGATGTGCGAAGGCGCATGATGTGAGGGTAGTTTTTGTGGGTGGTGGTTGTGCAGAAAGTAGCGGTGGTGATGTTCGAAGGTGGTGGTTGTGTAGAAAGTGGAGGTTTAAGTTAGATTTCTTAAAAAATAATAATTAAATAAACACAATAATAACCTGCTAAAAATCAAAGGAAACCTAGAAAATCAGGTAAATTCTACACTAGGATCATTTAGAGCAGATGGAGGMAAAGTTAGGATTATTCTAAGAATAAGTTCACTAGGGATTAGTATGGGAAGACTCGTGAAAGTTGGGATTATTCATATAAACTTTTCCTTTATATTGTTAGACTCTTGTTAGATTGTTGATTTTAATTGATTGCAAATATGAGTTTCATGTTAGTTGTTGAGTTCTTGTTTTACTTTGTTATTTCTTCAATGCTTGCTCTTTTAGGCTAGATTTTTAGCTAGGGGAGGGGAGACTTGGCATGGTTTGTTAGCTTGATTGAAATAAGAGTTTGAACTTGTGTTGATTGCTAGCTTGTTGAACCTTCAAGGTGCTTGATGAGTGATGTGAGGATTGGCCACCTTGCAATTGCTTCTTATGCTATGTTACTAGTGCATGAAAGTGACTATTAGGACAGTGAAGACTTGTTGTGTTCTTAATCCCGACCACCGTGGCGGGATTGGGTAGGACAGTGACTTTCGATGTTGGACCATAGGCCCTAGGCTAGTGTTCTACCACTTTTAGACCCTTGTTTTGTGATGGTTAGTTGTCTTAGCCAAGCTCCCCGACCCTAGTGCTTTTTACCTTAGTTTTCCATTTCTCTTCGTAGCTTGTTTGTTTGTTCTTGCTAGTTGTAGTTATGGTTCGTAGCGTTTCGATAACTCAAAAATATACCAAAAACTTTGTGCACTGGCGTTTGTAAGATAATACTTGGCTTTGCTTCTCCGTGGATATCGACCCCTACTCCACTATACTACCCTTGGGTAAAGTTAGCTAGAGAAGGGTTTATTCTTGTTCGGACCTTGAGAATTAACGACACCTTAAGGCCCCGATCACCCCTGCCTGTTGCCATTCTGCTTCGACCTAGCTAGGGCTAACCAGTGCCCAACAGTCGTGGCCCCTGCTGTGCAAAGATGTCCCTTGATATTTCTTATTTTGTACTCTCCTATTTTCCAAAAAAAAATTATTTTTACTCTATTTAGATGAAAAGTATAAATAGGAAAATTATTAGAAGAAGAGGGGACATTACATTAGATATTAGAATAGCCAAAAATTATATCTACACACTTTTTCTCTCTCCTTCAAGCTAGTTTTTCTTTTGGGTTTTTATAGTTCCCCCTTCAACATTCAAACAATCCCCATTAGTAATTCAAGTATTGTTTCTTCATCTCTATGTTTTAGTTTTATCATTGTTATTATTGATTACGTCTTCTTTTATGATTGCTTTAGTTTATTTGATTATGTGTGAGTAGTTTCCCCAAATTCTAGGGTTAGAATGAACCCTAATATGAGTTAATTTGCAATCGAATTCCCAATTCCCAACCTTGATTAATTTACAATTCATTCAATTTAGAGTTGGTTTTATTATCATTCTTTAGTTAGAAATAATAATGGAAGAATGTGATTAGGTTTGCAATGAAAGTTGACTCTTAATTGATTTCAGAACTCTAAATTGAGATCAAGGAAATCATCACAAAAGTAGATGGTGAAATTTGATAGGATTTTAGGATGTTATGCTTAAAGTCCTTAAATTGCTTKAATCCATGAAAATAGGTAGGATTGCTTTACTAAGGAAGCTATTGATTGATCAAAAGAAATTACTAGTATTTTTAGGGCGCTTCCATCCTATAAATTGTTGATTAATGATCAAGGGAAAAGGGAATTGCTTGTTGAATTAATTCATGTTAGTGGGAATTCTTAAACCTAGAATTGCTTTTAATTCTTGATATTTCCAATAATAGGTTTCAGCAAATTGCTTTAATTGTTTAGTTTACATCAATCTCTTCTTATTTTGATTACTTGCTTAGCTCTAGCTAATTGAAGTCAATACAACCATTTTGAACCAGTTAGTCTCTTGGGATTCGACCCTTACTTGCCAGACTGCATAGTTAGGAGGAATAGTTAAGTTATTTTTGTTAGGTGTGCGACACGCTTTACAACCAACAAATACACTTCAATTAATTAATTACTAATAATTTATTAATCTATCTACTCATATATACGACTATCATCAAGACTTATTTTACAAATTTGTAGGCTTAAGATTAAACAAATAAATAAATTTCAAAATCTAGAATTTTCATCAACTAAACAAATAAATTAATCTATTTATCTATACAAATATATTAAATGAGATGCCTCACAATGTATGAGCGCCACGTGGCTTTTTGTCACAATGTATGAGAGTCACGTGCCTCTTTGTTTCTTCAATTAGATTATGCCACGTGTCCTTCCACCACTAGAATTATGTCACATGTTAAGATAGACAACAAGTTTGATAATTGTATAGCGTTTTAAAAAAAAAATCTAGTAAGATTTGATCAGCATTTACTTGTTTAGTAGTAATTACAATAACCATTTTAATCAGCTTTTACTTGTGATACATTATGCGATATTATTATTCTTATACGATTTATATTACTATAGAATATAGACCGTCTTCGATCAGTTTTATACTACTCCACTGTTTATTTCCAATCTTATTTTCTTCCCTTCACAATTAGTAATCTTATATTATATTATGCAACTACTATATTATGATCCAACTACTATATTATGCTATTAATAAATTTCAGAAAATTATTATTAAGTCTCATGTCATCATGTGTTCTACAATCACACTCTCTTCAGGCTCACAAATATACTAACAAAAAAGCTACACGGTAAAAAAAAATGACACGGTAGAAGTTGGGGCATTGCCTGAACCGATACACTATTTAACTACTAAATTAGTAACCCATTTCAAGATTCATAATTGTGATTTCAGAGAAAATTGAATGAACAAAGTGAAAAAATATTGCAATACCATATACTTGAATATATCTGACAGTTCATACAAAAGATTAAATAGATATTTTAGAAAGAATTGAATGAATTCAACAAATATTAATGTTCCTGTTCAGGGAACTTACTGAGAAAACAATAAAGTAATTGGGTAAAAACAATGACTGGGGATGATAGCTGGCACGTATGTGTCTTCCGTCAACGTCCTATGAATGGACACTAGTCTCCTCCGACTAACCTGCAAAACAAGCAAAGTTGACTGGCCCGGGGGGTTGACCCAGGAAAGCCCCTCCGATGCTTAAGTCAGCAAGGAGACTTCCAAGACTGAAGGTCAAGCAAGCTAGGAATTAGCACTAGACTATACTTGGTGGGTTCATAATTAGATACCTAGAATGGGCTCACCAACTCCCCTTTTATAGGGTTAGGTGAGGAGGCTTTTGGCTCTTCCTTCAATGTGGGAACAAGGAAGTACGGCATTTAATCAATGTGGGACAAGAATACAGCATATGTTAGATTCCACCTTCTGACATTGTACGAACCTACCCTATTGGGGGTGCCTTTATCACGTGGGTATGTGGGGCCCACATGCTTCCCTAATGCTTATGTGGGACCCACCAGATGCCACGTTGCTCCCAGTGATTGGGTAGGTATAGGAATAATTAGCCCCACGCTTGATAATTAAACCGAGGCACGGGGGATGTTTGGTGTCAAGCGGAACCATATTCATCTCCTTGGGCTTGGTGATGTGACTCTCGAACCCAGTGGGCTGAGTGTACCCGGTTAGGGATTTTACTCAAGGAGCCGGTCAGGCTGCTTGCTCGATGGTCACAGACCAACGACCGCGCCGAAAAAGGTGCCTCTGTGGATATGATGAATTTCACCTAGGCTTTGGTGTATTTTTGCTCAAATGTAGTCCCTCGGTGAAGGTGACTGATGAATGGCAGAGTCATGCAGAAGAAGGCTCGATCAAGGACTAATAGGCCCTTTAGTTGATTGGGTCCCGAGCTTGGAATGTGTTTGCTCGGCTAGGGGCTAATAAGCCCAATGATAACCGAGTTCCGAGACTCGGGAGATTTTATTCGGCTAGGGGCTAAAGAGCCCCAAGATGACCGAGTTCCAAGCCTTGGGGGTGCTTGTTCTGACAGGGACTAATAAGCCCTATGTTGATCGAGTCCCGAGCCTCGGGGACACTTGATTAGCCAAGGGCTAATAAGCCCCAAATTTCACTAAGTATTGCTCCTCGGGGGGTATATGAACCTTTGACCTTAGAATCCCGAGGGTGTAATCCTCGGGAAAAGAGCCTTTGTCCCTTGATTCCCGAGGGTACCAACCTCGGGAAAAGGGGGTTCAATCCTTTGATACCTGAGGGTGCCTACCTCGGGAAAAGGAAGATTAATCCTTTGATTCCCGAGGGTGCTAACCCCGGGAAAAAGAAGTTCAATCCTTTGATTCCCGAGGGTGCCATCCTCGAGAAAAGGAAGTTCAATCCTTTGATTCACGAGGATGCCTGCCTCGGGAATAGGAAGTTCAATCCTTTGATTCCCGAGGATGCCTGCCTCGTGAAAAGGAAACTCAATCCTTTGATTCCCGAGGATGCCTGCCTCGGAAAAAGAAAGTTTAATCCTTTGATTCCTAAGGGTGCCATCCTCGGGAAAAGGAAGTTCAATCCTTTGATTCCCGAGGGTGCTAACCTCGGGAAAAGAAACTTCAATTCTTTGATCCCCGAGGGTGCCAACCTCGGGAAAAGGAACTCTTATCCTTTGATTGTCGAGGGTGCCTGCCTCTGGAAAAGGAACTTCAATCCTTTGATTCCCGAGGGTACCAACCTCGGGAAAAGGAACTCTAATCCTTTGATTCCCGAGGGTGACTTCCTCGGGAAAAGGAACTTCAATCCTTTGATTCCCAAGGGTGCCTGCCTCGGGAAAAGGAACTTCAATCCTTTGTTTCCCAAGGGTACCAACCTCGGGAAAAGGAAATCTAATCCTTTGATTCCCGAGGGTGCCTGCCTCGGGAAAAGGAACTTCAATCCTTTGATTCCCAAGGGTGCCTACCTCGGGAAAAGGAAGTACAATCCTTTGATTCCCGAGGGTACCAACGTCGGGAAAAGGAAACTCAACCCTTTGATTCCCGAGGGTGCCAACCTCGGGAAAAGGATAATTGTTTCAATTTTTCACAAGTGTTCTTCTGGGAGCCTTGAAGGATGAATATGGACGGTTTTACTACTTCTAATATTTTATATTAAAAGTTGTACTTGATGTAACTGTTCACCTTCACTTTCCTATAAAATCATTTTCACTTTCACCTCTTTCCAATTTTAGCTTCTCTCTCTAAAAAGCTCTCTCCTCTCTCTAGAATCTTTTAGGAAAATTCTCTCTTCTCTCTCTAAAGTCTTCTTAGAGATCTCCTTTCTCTCTCTAAAGTCTTCTTAGAGATCTCCTTTCTCTCTCTAGAGTTCTTTTCTCTTTGAGGATTTCTATTCTTCGCTTTGGATCTGGATCACTGCCGAGGGAGGTGCCAGTTCTTCACCCTTTAGGTTTACACCGATTAAGGTACGTTGTATTACTGACTTCCTTGACTTAGGTTTTTGTTGTATTGCATGTTTTCTAGTTTGCCTTCTGATTCTGATGTGAATAGTACCCCGGTATATTCCCCGACCCGGGGTTTGTTGTTTTTTTATTTAGACGTAAGTATTAGCTTAGCTTCGGATGACCAACCGACCATGGACTTTGCAAATGATCCCATAGATAACCCCCCCCCCCTCCAGTAGATGACCCTCCCCTTAGGGAGTATGTGTATCACTTAGTAGATGGCGTCCCTTTTTAGACGGCATAGTTATGCCCTAGGGTGCGATTATTCCGAGTGTTGTACATAACCCGCATATACCGGATGCCATCCCTATAGAGTCTCCATCTTTGATCCCCGAACCCGAGGGAGCAGAGTTAGAGGGAGTGCTATTACCTTGGTAGGTTGGGACATGTAGGGTCAAGGGTAACGACTGCCCAAAGTTTAGACGCAACTTTGTAGATGATAAGGTGACTTTTAAAATTAACAGAATGGTCGTAGCTTCGACTTCTGGTTGAGAGGTTCCGGATAACGAGAGGGGACCGGGCATCTTCTTTATCGAAAGGCATTACCAGAAGAGGTTGCTGAAGGAACTTCATTTTTGGGAGAGTCACAAGTTCTATCTCACTCCATCGTACAGGTACATTGCTCCGAATTTCGACCAATCGGTCATTACCCCTTCTCCCGGGACCGTAGCTGTATATAATGGTCATCTAGAGATGGGGCTTCGCTTTCCACTCGATCCTTTCACTCCTCATTTGTTATGTGACTACAACCTATCTTTACATAACCTGATGCCTAACTCGATTGCTCACATAATCGGGTTCATTTCCCTTTGCAACTGGATGGGGAGGCCTCCAACTATGACTCTGTTCCGCAACATCTTCAAGCTCTCTGAGTGTTAGGGGGACAACTACTGCCCAGGTTGGTGGATTTTCCAATGTCGTAAGCCGTATAAGGTATTAGGCAAGACTTGGTCCAGTTGGAAAGGATTCCGCCGAGAGTTTGCCTTTGTATATAGACCGATCGCTTGGGATTTCTCCTGAGTGAGGACTCTCAACCGACCGAACCTCATCCTCAACTACAATGTTCCACCCATGAGCATGTCTGAGGGTGTTGTAGCTTTCTTCTTTCTTAGGGAGAAGAAATGGTATACTGGTGAGCCATATGCTCTTCCCGACGCTGTTCGTGAGTGGTTACCTGATGATTTCACATTACAGAGCGAGCATTACCTTGCCATGTGTCGATTAAGTCAGAAAATGTCACCTGGTAGGGTACTTGATGCTCTTTTCTGAAGTTCGAGTCTTTACACTTGTCTTTTTATTGTGTTTTTTATCCTTGTAATTCATGTGATCTGATCATTGCTTCCATTTATTTGGCAGAGGCTGGTAGATTTGGGAATTTCTCGATGGCCGAAACCATAACAGCAACTGATTATCTCTTCAGGGATATTGCCTCGGAGACGGAGGCTGGGAACCTGACTATCCCAGCTGTTGCTGAGGTATTTTTACAATCTATTTCTCGATCTTCCATACTTAGCATTTTTATCGTTTCAAACTATTTCATTTTGTGCATAGAATCCGAAGAAGAAGGTATCTTCTGGGGGTTTAGATGCGGTGCTCAAGGCAGACCTTGAGGGGGAGTATCCTGCTGAGCCTCCTATTAACCCTCCCTTCGTCGACAACTTTGAAAACTTCAATACCCCTATTGATTTGACGAAGGAGGTGGCCGAGACTCCTTATTGTCGGAAGCGCGCCCGATCCGAGGCGGTTGCTGGTCCTGTCATTCTTCTGACCCTGCTCGAGGACGAGGGCAAGACGAAGAGAGCCGAGCAGGCTTTGAAGGGGGTCGTCTTCCAAGAAGATGTCTTTGAGCTCATGAAAGAGGAAGCGTAGGCTCGGGAAACCGAGGATTTGTAGAAGGCCTGGCTTGAGGTATGTAACTTTATACTTTTCCTGAGGCGCTATACTTGTTTTATTTTTGTCGAATCTAAAGTTCTTTCATGTGCAGCTGACGGTTCGAATGCACTCCTTGTCTTTGCACCATGCCCGAAACCAGAAAACCCTCTCTCGGAAGACGGAGGCCTTAAAGGACAAGGACAAAGAGCTGGAGGCTCTGGCTAAGGAGAGGGATGAGCTGAAGAGGTGGAAGGAGGACCACTAACAGCTGAGTAATGATTTCGATCGAGCTGCCCAACGAGTTAAAAAGAGGAAGAAAATCATAGAGAAGCGGGACAGCACGATCAAGAGACAGAACCTTGAGCTTGAGACAAAGAGGAAAAAGTTGGGGGGGCTAACCAGGCTAGTGTCAAGGCTTGGTTTGCCACACCCGAGGGTCGACGCTTCCGGATCTCCTTGGGTCATTCTTCTTTCAAGACGAGTATTGACCATGCCCTGTCGAAGATGGAGACTGCTACTGCTGATGTGATCCCCGACCAGTGGGCTACCTTGAGGGGAAAGTATGACGAGCTTGCAACTGCGGAGTCGGTTGCCCTGTTGGAGCATCGCTCTAAGAGAGAAGATGAGCTGGCTGCCCAAGCCTCAACCTAGAAAGAGGCCTCGAATGCTGATGGTGCCTCTACTTCCAAAGCTTATGAAGATAAGGGCCAGTCCTCAGCTCAATAAGCTCCAGGCAAGGAGGCGTCTTCGGTTGATGATGACGGTGATGACGACGAGGAGAGGTTTGTCAGCTCTCCGGAGTGATGTCCCAGTCTTTAGCTCTTTATTTTCAGTCTTTTCTGTTGGCCATGTTCTGGCCATTTCCTTGTAATAACTTTTAGAATTTTTATAAGTATTGGCGGTCGGTGTTGATACTCGACCTTTTGTATTTTGGATATTGAATTTCAGCTAGCTGAATCTGGCATTTATTTATGAGAATTCGATCTTATGCTAATTTGAGTATTCCGACTGTCTTTGTTTGCGCATTTTTATTTTTAATTCTGATTTGAACACCTTCACTTTTCGAGTGTTAACACATGGGATAGAGTTATTGCTAAGCTAACTTTTCCTAAATTTCTCGAGGGAAAGCCTGCTTGCCTTTGTCCGAGGGAGGTTGGGACCGGTATAATATACCGAGCCTAATGTTACCCTGAAGGTAAGCAGGTCAATTCTCGAGCCCGAGTATGCAAACAAACAAGTAGTTTAAGAAAGGAAATGGAGATAAGACTTTTTATTCATGAATGCCTATGTTACAATGAAGTGTTTGTCATAGCAAAGAATATTGAACACTGCTCACTCGGGGAGTCCAGTGAGGATATCCCGAGCGAGGGCTAGGTTGTTAAAGAATCGAAAATAGAAAAAGGAAAAACAAAGTATTTTTCGGAAATTTCATTTGATTTATTTTGTTATTTTTTTATTTTTGAGATCTTTTCCTATTTTTTATATAATTTTTATCTTCTGATTTTTTGTTTATTTGGTCTTTTTTTCGATCATAAACGATTTTTTCGATTTATTTTTAATATTTTTGTGTTTTTGTTTTCAATTTTCTGTGTTTTGTGTTTTGATGATGGGTTTTTGGGTTTTGTAGTTCTAGTGTCTGGTTTAGAAGCGTAGTTTATTCGATTTTTATCAGGCATGTATCCCTTTTTTCTTTTAGCTCTTTCCCTAAATACTTGAGTTTGTTTTTTGAAAATCTTGGTTGCAATCAATTGATTTATTTTGGGGAGTTTTCGATTGATTTTTTTGGGTTTCAATTGATATTTTGGCGGTGAAGGTCAGTCCGGTGGTGGTGCAGCGAGCTGACGGTGGCGACGCAGCGGGCTGACGGTGGCGGCGCGGGCAGACGATGAGGGGCAGTCGGTGGCGGAGCGGGTAGACGACGAGGGGCAATCGGTGGTGGTGCGGTTGGCAGTCCGGTGGTGGTGTAGGGGGCAGACGTAGCGGTATTATGTAACTATGTACTTCATTTGTGGGCAGAAGTTATAATATTTTTTCTAAGTAGTGTTTAGTGTCATATATTATTTATTGTATGTATTTCTAACAATTCTAAGTAATGTATTTCATATGTATTGCTTTGTTAGTAATGTATTCTAGATTATTACTTTTGTATATATTATCCACTTTGTGAATAAAGTAGGTGGGACCTCCCACCTGCTGTACTTTTTTTTTAATTGATAAAATCATCAAAGAGACCGGTTGTGCATCAAATCCGGTCTCTTTGATGTAATAAAATATTCATATTTAACTACATAAGAGACCGGTTAGTTAGTCAGATCCGGTCTCTTATCCCTYTAATTAAAGAGACCGGTTTTTCTAAGCACCGGTCTCTTTGCTCAGTATAAGAGACCGCAAAATTAAACCGGCCTCTTACCCTAAGAGCCCTATCACCTAGAGACCGGTTGTTTTGCGGTCTCTTTGGCCTTTTTCAACCGGTCTCTTAGGCTTTTTTTGTAGTAGTGCCGATTCAACTTTCCTTTGTTAGTGAGCTGATCTAATGCCTTTTTCAGCTCTCTGCAATCTCGGGTGGTGTGACCACACTCCCGATGATATTCACACCAAAGATTCTTATTCCGTCTATTGGGTGTTGTCCTGACAGGTTCCAGCTTAGGCAAAATATCTAGAGGCTTGATGTCAAGAAATATGTCCCTACGGTTTGCGTTGTAACGAGGGTCATCTCCTCTGTCCCTGAGTTTGGGCTTTTTGCCCTGATTGTGTTCACTTCTATTTTCACCTGCCTTTCTTTTGCCCTCGGCTAAGGGATGATCGTCATGCATGTTGTTTATTTCTGAGGCCTGAATGTACTTTTGAGCAAGTGCTAGAGCCTCTGAATAGTTAGTAATGCCCTCGATGACCAGGTCCTGCTTAAACCGGCTAGGTCTGAGGCCTGACATGAGGGCTGAGAAAGCAACATTGTCCTCCAGATTCGAAAATGCCCAGGGATTCGGCATTGAATCGCTTAATGTAACTAGACAGTCCTTCAGTTTTGCCATGTTTGAAACTCATTAGATGCAAACTAGTTTTTCCAGCAATAAATTGTTGTTTAAACAAAGCTTCTAATAAGGTAAAATTGGTAATACAGCCAGATGGTAATTCACTAAACCAAGTGAGGGCAATACCTTTGAGTGTGGTTGGAAAGAACCGACACCAAGACGCCTCGCATCCAGTCTGTATAGCCATCTGGGTTTTGAAGGCTACCATATGATCTTCAGGGTCAGTTGTCCCATCGAAGGTCTCGATCGTCGGCACCTTCACCTTCTTTGGATATTCCGTATCCATAATCTCTCTACTGAATGGGGTCCTATGAACGAGGGTTTGCATCGGTTGCCGAGCCCGAGTACCCTCTCCGGACTGTCTGACTGACTCAGAGCGAGTGTTGTCCGCATGGTCGCGTGACCTGGATGGCTGCTGCCGATGTGACCAATTAGTAGCCTCGTGCTGGGACCGGCTAGGTTGAGCAGAGGGTCGGCCTGAGTCTCCTCGGTGAGGGGAGACCCGAGGCTAGGCTGCAGCTTCCTCGCCTTGGCTTCGGCGATTGTTGATGATAGTGCGAGCGTCCATACTGTATCGCCTTCTTTCCTCGATGATGAGGCGGGCATCCAGAGGTGGTTTGTTGGACCGACTGGCCTAAGGGGCTGGCTAGGCCTCGCCGGGGGCACTGCGATGGGAATTCCCGCGCAAGGGAGAGGTAAACCGAAAAGGACCCGGGCGTAACCTCGGCGGGGAGGCAGGTCGACCTCGGGACTGAGGCCGCTGGCCGATACTGCGCGCTAGCTGACTGCGCGTGGGCTAAGGGTTGCCCCCTGTTTGCGAGGCTTTCTCCAGTTGCTTTATGAGAAAGTTCACCTTCTCGAGCAAGGTGTTGAGCTCCTGCCTGGTGACCGGGTCAGACGGCTGAGGATGGCGGATGGGCGAGGGTCGATTAGTCCTCTCTCCCCCAACCGCAGCTCCCGAATCACGTAGTGCGGAAGAGGCAGTGTCCCCCTCCGGGGGATTGGACTGCCCTCTCCTATTACCTGGCTAATCGACTACAGGCTGAACATCGCGGGCACCATAATGCGTACTCACCATGGCTTGCTTGTCTTCCCCACAAACGGCGCCAATCTGATCCTGTTCAAGGAACTTACAGAGAAAATGATAAAGTAATGGGGTGAAAACAATGACTGGGGATGACAGTTGGCACGTACGTGTCTTCCGTCAACGTCCTGTGAATGGACACTAGTCTCCTCCGACTAACCTGCAAAACAAGCAAAGGTGACTGGCCCGGGGGGTTGACCCCGGAAAGCCCCTCCGATGCTTAAGTAAACAAGGAGACTTCCAAGACTAAAGGTCAAGCAAGCTAGGAATTAGCACTAGACTATACTTGGTGGGTTTAGAATTAGATACCTGGAATGTGCTCACCAACTCCCCTTTTATAGGGTTAGGTGAGGAGGCTTTTGGCTCTTCCTTCAATGTGGGAACAAGGAAGTACGACATTTAATCAATGTGGGACAAGAATACAGGATGTGTCAGATTCCACTTTCTGACACTGTACGAACCTACCCTATTGGGGGTGCCTTTATCACGTGGGTATGTGGGGCCCACATGCTTCCCAAATGCTTAGGTGGGACCCACCAGATGCCACGTGGCGCCCAATGATTGGGTAGGTGTAGGAACAATTTACCTTAATTATTGGAGAATGAAGAGCCAAAAATTAAAGGGCGTTGGAGCACCCAAGTTCAGTTGAAGCAACAAAGATCAAGCAGAGTCAGAGTTTGTGTGTCAAAGGATTTACGCGTCTCGCCGATGTTGGAGGACAAGTGCATCTTGTCGGCGTTGGAGATGTAGGGTTTACATTTTACAAATAGAAGAGAGAGTGAATGTTTTGAGTAAGAGTGGTTTACTAGTTACTCTTAAGAGTTAGGAATAGGAATGGATCCAAAATAAGTCAACTTCGATAAAATGAGAATAAATTAAACGCAATTACTCAAGTCAGTTTTATTTATTTATTTATTTATATCAATTTCGAATATTTATTCGGATACGGGTATTCGATATTGATTATTTTCGGATTGTCGGATATTCAATATTGAAATTTCACTATCTGAATTGGTATTCTATATCCGACTTATTCAGATCAAATATTCGATCCGAAAAATAATTCGAATCGAATATTTTAAAAAATCAGATCAAATACGAATCAAATTTTTTAATTTTCAGATATTTTTGTTAAGGCCTAGCAAATAGATAGAGATGAAATACAAGTTTCAAAGACAGGAACACGTATGATAAAAGAAGAAAGAGACAAATAGAAGGCCTAGAATTTTGGTGCAAAATGTCCTACAACAGTTTCCTCTTGTTTAAAAAAAAAAAATCGATTCCGAGTTTTTGTCACAAAATATCGACATCCCAAAAAATCAAGTTGTTCTTTTTTATGCTTGAAAGAATCCAAGATAATGACTCCCACCTAATGCACGAACTACTCACGTTGATTTTGCAGAAAACTTTGCTTTATTGGTCATTCTTCATCAGACACTAAAACTGAAACTAGTACAATTACTAATATTTTTGAAAGTGTTGTAAATTTGGTAACGTACCATTATTGTTCTGCTGATCTTCGCTTATTTTGTTCTTCCTTCTGTTTATTTGCCAAATGGCATTCAATATCTCAGCAAATTTTGTGGCCAGTCACCTACTCATTCATTTTCATTTTGGACCAATCTCTTTAACAACTAGTAATGCATTATTATCCATGGATATCAATTAACTGTTGAACCCGTGATTAGTTCACATATGACATTTCCTCCGTATCTTTTTAATTGCAACAAACTAAATTTCAAGCATTTCGAGGTTGAGATTTAACAATGTAAACGAGCAAATTAATCAAAATAATTTTAACACAATTCAGTTATAACCTCATTCTTCATTTTGTTAAAATTATTTTGAATAATTTGCTTGTTTACATTGTTAAATCTTAACCTCGAAATACGTGAAATTTGGTTTGTTGCAATTAAAACGATACGGAAGAAGTATATGAATGTGCCAATTTGATAAAGTATGAACTAATGGGTGTTAGGGAAGGAATCCGATATTGCATAATAGTAAGCAAATGATGTGTCCACTTCATAAAGTTAAAGAATTATTCCCTGTATTGTCAATCATATGATTTTGATATGAAACCTCTTGTTCCTGTGAAGCGACCCTGCATTCCATTGTAGTGGTAGATGTGGCCCAGACCCATTTGATATTACCTCTTAGGGCAATAATTAAAATCTTGAAAAATGTTATTCAAAGAATCAAGATGTGAGATAGGATTCTCATAGTTGTTTAGCGATTCATTAATTAGTACCAAAGAATGAAAGAAATACAATATCTATTACGAGTAATTACATAAAAATTACACATTTATAAATACTAATGAGATCTTGTTAGACTCATTATATAACTAGATTAATTTCCGTGCGATGCAAGATTTTATTAAATTTATTTGTAAGCTTGTTTATAAACATAATTTGTTTATATTTATACTAGATAGATAATACTCTATACTTCCTCCGTTCTATGAAGTTCATACCACTTGCCTCATATGGACGTTCCATAAAATTCTTACCACTCTCACTTTATTCTATTTAAAAAATCTTCTTATATTATTTTTTAATTGTGATGAACTCATTTTATGCACAGTTTCTTTGCCAAGAAGAAATTAAAGTACATCTACTAATAATTTTAAAAAGCAAACGAGGGTAACATTTTTTTTAATAAGTTGGATGGTATTAAAAAATATATAGTCTGAAAGGAACTTTTTTTGAAATAAAATAAATAAAGATCAAGGGTGATTTATTTAATTATTTGAATGCAAAATCAATCAAGGGTGATTTATTTTATATCCAACAAAGAATTAATAAAATCAAGGGCTATTTATTGCTATATTGGAAGATTTGTTAAATGTGAAAGGATCTCACTGATTTTTTTTCTTCTTAAGTAGCTACACACTTTATTTCCATTTGTTCTTTGCTTAGTGTGCAAGGAAAAACCAAACAAGTAAAATACTCTCCTCAATATCATAATGTTTCGTGTGTTTGCTATAGTTGATACTATTCATAAAAACACAAAATCTTCTATATAAACACTCAATATATATATAAAATGAAATATAGTAATGAATTTTTATTTAACCCATCTTGATGAACACATTCTATTCCAATGTTATAACGGACTGTTTACATTAGCTTATTTTCAGTTCAGTTCAGTTCACTTCAGCTCCATTCAGTTCAGTCCGATTCTTAACCCAATTTCTCTCTCTCATAAAATATTCAGTTCAGCTCCATTCAATTCAGTTCAGTTCAGTTGATTTCAATTAATGTAAACAGGCCCTAAGAATATCAAACATACATTATTTACAAATTAATGTGAAATGTTCATACACATAAAATATTCTGATACCGAGGCAAAGAGTACTTGTTTCCTACATTATTTTTGCTAAAAAACATACAAGCAATTTTTTTATAAGCTTTTTACGTAAAAATGATAATGTTAAGACATTATTTTTCTTTTTGTATAAAATAAAATTTTAATTATCATAATAATTTTTTCGGTGTTTAGAAAGTCATATGAATGAGATGATAATTAATTTAAAAATCTTCTAAAATCGGGAAAAAAACTTTTATAATGGAACTATCCACGAAAAAAAACTTTATAATTGAGCTAGCCAGAGGGAGTTAGCCAGCCCACAGTTTTGTATGATACACACAATTCTAGTTTAGCTATAAATAGGGGGTTGATTGTAGGAACCAACACTCAAGACTTAAAGACTCCTCTCATTTACTGCATTCAACAAAAACTTTAATTTAGTGAAAGAAAATCAAAAAACACAAATTAAATTTTCAGAAGAATGGCGACTCTGAATGCTCCTCAACACGCTGATCCTTTTACTGATGCTGAGGCACTCAGGAAAGCATGCCAAGGTCATCATCACTCATCTCATCTTCATTCTTCATCACTTTTTCATTTCATTCTTTATTTTCTTAATTACATGCATTCATTAATCAGTGTCATTTACTTTATTACTTAATTCTGCTCTCGTTCTGTATTCTTTTTTTCTGACGTTACAAAGTTGTGCAAATTAATGCATGCAAAAGAAAATTAATATTTGTATGGTAGATTTCGTCTCATAATAATGTTATTGTTGTTTGAACATTGTATTTAAAATCGTAGTCCAGATCAACCGGTAAATGAGTTGTTCTAACTTAATCACAGGATCTCAATTCAAGTTTAAACAACACATTATTGAAGCATGTTGCAAAGAATTTATATATTTTCTAACATTATTCTGATTGCATGAAATTTGTCGAATTTCTCTTCAAATTTTCAGTTTATATCTCACCTATATTTACACGGAACACAAACTTTAACCAAGTACATGGATATAAAATTGATTTAAAAAGCCAACTATTGGCGTTACTCGTCTAATTTGATTTAAAAAAATGCAGGTTGGGAACTAACGAGAAGGTAATCCGAAGTGATTGCCACAGAACTGCAGCCAAAGGAAATGTTAAGCGGGTATGAGCAGCAGTTCAATGAAAATTATTAGGCGCTTTGAGAAAGAGCTTTCAGGAGATTTTGAGGTTACACATTTTATAGATTTTTTTTATTTTTCTCTCATTCTTTTATGGATATTTCATTCATTTTATTTCTTAGAAGTTCATTATGTCACTAAACAGACCCACCACAACTAGTGTATGGATGACTTTTTGTGCTCTTGTTGTTTGGACTTGAAATATATATTTCAAATTTTCTGAAAAAAGATAAAAATTTATTTCTGATTATTACATGCATTGTATTTAACACATATAATTTTGAAAATGACATGTATGACACCACCTTTCACACCTTTAAATTTCTTTTGGTAGGTTACCAAATAATCAAGTTTTTTCAATGCTTTTCTTTGCCTAGTTTTGATTCAAATTATACGGAAAATAAATATTTTCTCGGTTTTTTTTTTTATGTAATGAAGATCCGACTCTATTGGTTTGTGACTTGTGATTTGATTCCTAGGTAATGTTAAACTTTAAAAACGGGGAAGTATGATTTTTTTTAACTACAAGTAGTTAATTTAATTTTCAAGTAGATTGTCGGGTTGAGATGTGCTTAAAAATCCCATCCCAAAACTCATAACATAATTCTCTAACATGTGAACTTTTTCAGAACATATTAGTGTACAAATTAAAACTAAATTACTGGATATTGAACAATGTTGGAGCATGTGACAACTTTTTCAATTGTTCCAACTTGTTTTGGCTAATCAAAATTGAATAATGGTTATTGTATAATGTTCAAGTGACAACTTTTTCTGAACATCTTCTGGACAATGAGTATAAATTAAAACCGATTAAATGTATGTCAATAGGCATTAATGTCTCCCAATGCAATAATTTATTACTCATATGATGCAATTGTGAATTCAGAGAGCTGTGTACCGATGGATGCTGGATCCCTAGACAGGGAGGCTGTTCTAGGCCAATGTGGCGCTCAAGAGTCGGATTATGAGTGATCATCGAGCTCGCATGCATTCCCTCTTGAGGAGGTCTTGGCATTCAAACGAGCCTACCAAGCTCGTATCAAGCATAGCTTGGAGGAAGATCTTGCCTGTCATTCTCTGGTGATATGCGCAAGGCAAGTCCTCTGATCACCCCATCAGTCATACATTGACTAGACAGTATTGGTTTCGACATCATAAGAACTTGTGATCGATGATGACATGTAAAATCTTTATGTTTGTTGCAGCTGCTGCTTTGCTGGTTAGTGTTTACAGGTACGAGACTGAGGTATCGGAGCAAAGCTGTCGAGGCAGAGCCGAACACCTTCACAAATGCATCAAGGATAAGAACTATAACCATGATGAGGTCATAAGAACCCCTGACCACAAGGAGCAAGGTTCAGCGACTGCTACCTTTTACCCGCTTCAGAGATGTCTACAGCACCCCCACACTAAGGTAAACAAACAATAATAGCAGTATACATACAGCATGACAGCATCTGAAAGACTAGAAAAGAAATTTAACATGTCAAATGGTGCTTATTTCATCTGGAAGACTATGATGTAAGGAACTGATGATGGTGTGTGAACGTTGCTTCTGTTTGCGCAGAGTTTGGCCTCTGATCAAAAGGACTTCGGAGCGTTACAAAACTGCCATCCGTGCATCAGTCCCCACAGAGTACCTGGAGCGGGTAAATTAGTTGATCTGTTAAATTAGATAAAATATACTGAAGTATTTAGGTTAATGAGCAATATATGACATGTACAGTGGAACTGTGGGCACAGAATCATATTCGAGTCCTATTTGGGATTACTTTACCAATCTTCCATTAGCTACAACGGCAGCTTTTTTTTTTTTTTTCTCGACTGCATTAGAGTGTTGCATGTGTGATTGATTATGTGCTTGCAAAACGCTATGACCGGCAATCAAGAAGCGAGGAACTGATGAGATGCGCTGACAGAGGGTGATAGTAACAAGAGCTGAGAGGATTGGGTGAGATCAAGGACTGTTCTATACAGAGAGACAGTGTGACCTGGAGCATGCTGTGCTAGGAGACTCGTGGCGATTACGAGGCCTCCTCTCCTCTGCTGGGACAGAGCATATAAGCTATATATAGGATGAATAAAACTGTCTCGCTTATGTATGTTTCAGTATTTTTTTTGTAGCTGGGTTTGGATTGTGGTCAATTTTAGTTGGCATCATTTCTAGAGAAGCTCAACTAACTAAGACTTTATGCATTTTAGCATTGTCCCTTGTGGTTATGTACTGCTGAGATTTTAATTTATAAATGGATCACATTTGAGCTTGAGGCTTTGGTTAATTGCATGGCGGTCACATGTAGCTTCAAATTGTGTGTCGTATCTGTCATGTTTGACCAACACGACTCTAAGATGCTTCTTTTTTAACTAAAAACTTAGATTTGTTTTTTCTACAAAATAACCGAGCCGCAAGATACTTGGACACTCGTATAGTCGTATCTAAGTAACAAAGCTGAAAACACATCTTTTTCAAGATAACTTTTATAGGAGTAAATGTTTGGGAATGATCAAGCAAATATTTTGAACACTTCATCACAACTCAAAAGTCACAAGTGTCTTTAGCCTTAGCGCTAAATAGATCAAATCTAGTTCGTACTTCCCCCACTTCCCCCCTATAAAATAAAAAATAAAGAGCAGGTAATTAATTAATTAGGTGTATATGTCTTGTATTAAGGCTTAATTGATTGAATGATACAGTGATAGGTATGATTGTCTTACTTGATGGAAAATAGATGATTAGGCATGTATGATAGACATTTATAAATTTATAATATTCCCAATCCCTATTTTACAATTAAGTATAAGGTATATACTTAATTTTAAAAATCGAGCGTCACATCATTATCTGCGGAGTAGTTCACAATGATAATTAACATTATCATTTAATTGAATGTTATACTTGGTAAAATTGATTGCAATTTAGTAATTTTCAAATTATACAAACAAATTCTAATGAAGATGTATCCAATAAACGTCAATGCTSTATCCGCACTAATCTTGGTTTAATTTTTGCTMGTTCAAACTCGAGAGTGATTTCCAACCTCATCGATTTAACACGTACAAAACCGATAAGGTTTCGGCCCAAGGAACGAAATAGACGGCCACCCCCCATCGGTACCATACACAATCCTTGCAATTAATTTAAAACATTAATAGGTAATCAGGTACAAATCCTTGCAATTAATTAAATAGATTAACAGGTAATCACGTACACAAAGACAAAAAAAAAAAAGTCTCTGATCTTTAATTTCCACATTATTTTTAATACTTTTTTGAACAAATGACACTCTTTTTAAGCGACTCCATTATTACATAAGTGGGGTAGAACTCCATCATCAACCTTGTACACATTCAACATAATTTGAGAGAGAGAGAGAGAGACAGAGAAAGAGAGAGAAAGTCTCAAACTTTRCATTATTCTTTACAATGGCTTCCTTGATTGCCCCTGAACATGCTGATCCCATTGCTGATGCTGAGGTCCTTAGAAAAGCTGTTGAAGGTAATCAACTTTTCATCACCGATTCATCATGTTCATCTTTCTTTTTCTTGATCTTTGATTCTGCTGCATTATATTCTTCATCATCTTTATGGTTTTCTGTCGTCGAAACGAATGGATCAATGTGAAATTGTGTGTTTTTGTGCTCATCTTTGAAAGATTTCGATTTCTCTGTTTTACGAGCTTGATAGTTTACGAGCTTGATAGATCCTAATAACTATGGTGTGTACGAGCTAGTTTAGTTGGGTAAAGTCTTATCGCGCTTTTTTTATTAACTTTTGTGACAGGCTGTTAAAATTTTGAGACCCTGTTAGTTTTAGCATCAATGAGCCTAAGATCAAAGTTGATTCATGCTGTGACTGACTTTTAAAGCTTGCTTTCATTGGCTTTTTTTTTGCCATGATTGTATGTCAACTGTTGACTTATTATCGTCGTCTGATTGATCGAATTGAAATTGCAGGATGGGGTACTGATGAAAAGGGTATCATCCAAATCATTGCTCACAGAAATGCAACTCAGAGGAAGCTGATTAAGGAGGCTTACCAACAGCAGTATGATGAAGATCTTACTAAGCGTTTTGAGAAAGAAATTTCTGGAAATTTCGAGGTGACTAAACTTTCGTAGGATGATAAGACTCATCATTTTGACACATTCGAGTTTATGATCTTTGAAAACTTAACCATTGTAGATCAATCTGACACTTTAATGGTGAAAAACTTTTTAGTAAACTATACATAAGTTTAAGAARAGTTCATCTGATTGAATTTCTACTCTTGTGTGATGTAGAAAGCGGTATACAGATGGATGTTGGACCCCTGTGACCGAGAGGCGGTCCTAGCGCATAATGCTCTGAAGAAAGCTGATTACCAAGTGATTGTGGAAATCTCATGCCTGTCATCTGCAGATGAACTCCTGGCGATTAAGCGGGCATATCAGGCTCGGTATCTGCATAGCTTGGAGGAAGATGTTGCATTTTATTTCTCCGGTGATATGCGCAAGGCAAGTTATCGGATCAATCATTGTCATTGACTATGTTAATGTTTCCTAAGTTTATCAAGTGTTTTAAYATACAATGATTTATTATTGTTGCAGCTGCTACTTCTGCTAGTTAGTGTTTATAGGCACGAGAGTGAAGTCTCGGACCCTAAACTAGTCGAGAAAGAGGCTGAGATCCTTCAAGAATGCATCAAAGATAAGGAATACAATCATGATGAGATCATAAGGATTGTGACCACCAGGAGCAAAGCTCAGCTCATCTCAACCTTTTACCGTTATGGAGATATCTGCGGTACTCCCATAGCTGAGGTAAACTAAAGATCGTTATGGATGAATTGAGCTTATCTGAACTTATTAAACTGAATTCTTATCAAATCCGAACTTATGTCAGAAATGGTTTTTCTAAGTTAAAAAATATACATATGAAAATAAAAATTCTAGCATCTTATCATGTCTATGGATGTCAAAAACCAAAATCTACAGCGATATCTGTTGATCGCTGTCCTGAGTATATAAATAACTGATGCTGCAAGTTTTCTGTGGTCTCTACAGAGTTTGGATGCGGATCATGACAAGGGCTTTGTGGCAGCACTCAAAGCCGCCATTCAAAGCATCAAGTCTCCTCAAGAATACTTAGAGCAGGTAGCTATCTTAGACTGTATTCTAAGGATTTCATTTTGAACCATAAAAGCTCTATCTAATACTGTGTCGGAATTGCTAGGTCCTGACTGATGCGCTTATGAAGCACGGAACTGATGAGGATGCTCTGACAAGAGTGATAGTAACCAGAGCTGAGAAGGATTTGGGTGTGGTGAAGGAGCTATTTTACAAGAGGCACAGCAAGACCCTAGAGCAAGTCGTGGCTAAGGAAACTCACTGGGATTACGAGACCTTCCTCATCGCTTTGCTTGGAAAGGAGGACTGTTAAAGAAGAGGAAAACATGACATTTCCAGTGTTGTCAGCTGTTTTCAYCTCTGTTTTATGACTGTATTATTTATTTAGCTTGCTTGTGGGTGTTTGAGAGGTATTTTGTGAAGGGTTTGTGCCTTTCATCATTGTGTGTATGTGCATGTAATGCTGAGAATAAACAAGTGAATGTATCACTCCTTCGTTAATTTGGTGTAACATTCTCTTAGCATCAGATCACAGGTGAATTTGGGCATGTGTGAAAAAAATGGGTGAAAATGCTGCTTCAAGAAGTATATGACAGCTGAAGAAGATCAATGTCACTAAGAAAATTCTTCTACCAAAGGACATGTTTAATCCGTCAATCGTGTTCCTTAGAGCACCTAAAGCATCATGTTCGCTAAAATGTCTTAAATATAAAATGTTCCGATCTAAAATGTCCTAATTATAAACTGTCTCAAGTTTATAAATTTAACTATAGGAGCAACTAGAGCACCATGCTCGTCGTGAGGATGTTAGAATTTTCAACAAATGTTACATGCTAAAGTGAATATATTAGTCAGAAGTGCTGAAGGTCTAATATCCAAAGAAAAAAAATGTCTAAACTTACTCAGGGTCTGATAAGCCAATTGACAATCTACCTGCATAAATCATCCAGTAAATATGACTATATATATTGCGAAAACTCATTTTCCACCTCTGGAGAAGAGGTTTCCAGGCGAACCTAAGCAACTATGGTTGAAAGAGAGGTGCGAGCGTGTAACCTCAAGAGTTTTAGTACCCTCAAGAGTCGAACCACCCTCGTGACTTCTGTAGGAGAATTAAAAGGGAGGTATTCATACCCTTGACATGAGAAGATAGCCAAGCAGGAAGTTGGAAACCAAATAACCAATATCATAAAGACAATGAATTTCTGGCAAAGATAAGAATAATCACAGAAGTGTAAATTACAGGTAGATGACCCCAAAGAGATGAAACAAACCTAGTTTCTAGCCAAGGATAGATGCCACAATGAGCCAAGAGTGATAGGAAGTGTTCGTAAGTAGGGGAAATCATACAAAGGTACAACCCAACAACTACTCATAGAAAAGACAGGAACATAACTGGAGGAGGACTAAAACTTCGACCAAAAGCCAGTTGATGAGATTCATCATTAATCCTCTTTAGCGACCAATGTAAGCAGGAAGTCCTTGAAGTTTCCGAGACAAGTCTCTTCAATCTTCTGGGACAATGGAACTCCGAATCTGTTATGGTACGCAGATTTTATCTCTTTCATATTGATATCAGCTTGAGACACAATCACTTGAGTTAGCGCTTCTTTGGTGAACTCGTCAGCTTCTCTTCTCATTGACGCATCTAAAACCTGTAGTTTGAAATTAAGAGCTTGATTTTATCAGCATGTTAAACCACATAATGTTGGCATTACACTTACAGTTAATACTTAATAGTGTATCTTACCTCACTGAAATACACCTCAGGAACAACTAAGCACTGAAACACTTCTTTTAAGCTCTCATTACCATGTAATTCCTGCAGAGATTTATGCATCAATAAGAAAAAGAAAGAAAAAAATCGCATTTGTTCGAATCAGAATATTATAGCATAGGATTATATTAGACTTTTAGCATGTTTAATCATAAACTTAAATCAATTCCACCTGGGTTATTTTTTACCTCATCTAGATCTTTGCCAARCAACTCTTTGTAGTGTCTGGATATGGCCTTAAGATGGAGCTTGCTCCTGGTAGAGAATATCCTCACCACCTCATCATCATCGACGGGAATAAGATTCTTCTTGATGGCATCATGAAGAACCTCAGCCTCACTCTTAGCAGTCTCATCATGCAATCGTGTACCTTCATACCTGTAGGCACTCACCAGTGCGACCAATAACTGTCCAAGTACAATCATTGAAAAATTGTCACATTTTCTCCCAAAATAAGTTCATTCTGCTTATACTTTATATTGGAGAATAATCTTCAACACTAAGACCTCAGTCTGAGAATATTACTTTAAAGGCTGCTAACATAACGAATGACTTGATCAAATAACAAAGGTGACATACTCTGTTTGCAACAATTAAAAGAGCCTCTATTATCTTGCTAGATTGATTAATGAGCTTGATCAAGAAAAGAAGTTTATCTTGAGATAATTATATGAAAGAAAAATGCACATTTTATGAAAGGATGGAGATTATGTCTAACCTTACGCTCATGACCATGTACATGGGATGCWACATCTTCCTCCACTGAAGAATGGAAAATGGAATGGTATGCTTTCCTGGCTCCCAAGAGTTCTTCTGAAGACCGTGTGCAAGCAATTTCAATGATGAAGCTATAACCCTTAGGACCCTTGGTTAAAGCCTCGTTGAGAAAACGAGCGTCTCTTTCCCAAGGATGCATAGTCCAAAGAACCACAGCAGACTGTATAAAGTATGCAAAACCAAGTTTATTATCAAACAACAAATCATTAAAACGTGCTGAGATTAGGAGACGAACTCAATATCTCATTAGCTATTGGCATCAGCATATCTAAAATTTCCAAAACAGGATGCCAACAAACATCAACATATAAAATTTCCTGAATTTTCTACCTGTCATATTCTAACTTTTAGTTCTGCTTTCCATTAAAAATTATCTGTGTGAATTTTAATCAGCAAAAACCTATACATGCCTTGAATCGCAGAACTTCATGCTTGATACATTCAACTTGTTGGTCATTCCATTTCTCGAAGTTGCGTTCATCCGTTGAGAAAAAGCTAGGAGAAGCCTTCCTGTACGAGTCTTTATGATCAGGTTGCCACTTCCCAGCAATCGATATCAATGCCTTCTCATCGACTCCAAGCCCTTCATCCAGCAACCAAATTTTTGTTGAGTACATAGACTATATACTACATGAGTTTCCTACTTGTCATGTTTTGAGAACAATGTATCTATGCAAGAGAAAATGGGGTCAGATATAAACTACTTGCTTCAAAAGTTTACTTCTCATAAAGACCATGTCACAAAATCAATTMTATCTCCACTTCAAGCAGGATCCTATATGATTCCATGGATGTACAATGTAAAAACTAAAAATAGTCATGCTTGCTACTCTCTCCGTAACATAATTCTAGCTACTATTTGACATTTTTACTCTCTACTTTATATCAAATAGTTGCGAGAATAATGTTACGAATGGAGTAGATTATAGACTTATAGTGTAGGAAAGGTGCCAACATAGTAAAAAATTTGGAGTAGTGTACCAATCAATCAAAACTTTGATCTCATTAGTGGGGTCAACCCAATTGGATCAAAAAATGCTATTCTATGCAATCAACAAATTAAATTTTAATGGGACTTGGTTAAATTTTCATGTTAACCAGTGAGAATTGTTAAATTTCCAGATTTATCAATGGAAATTTCCCAATTTTAATTACTCGTAGTATATATGGAGTGCAAGAAACAAATATGTTAATTCTTCCAAGTTTATCTACATTACCCAGAAAACTGCAATGATCATTGAGCAATGGTTGTTATGTGTTAGGATTACTTTAGAAAAGTAACAATGCAAAATGGCTTGGAGAAATACAAAACATTTAGGACTGCCAATTTATCCCCAGATATCCAGGGTTACCTACGTCTATTCCTTACTAAAAGTGGGGTCCGAATTGAAATTTCTTCCTATTCACAATTATGCCATCGAATGCCCTCTTTTATTCACAAAACTTTGGTACCATCTTATGCTTAGTTTTGGTTGTTTTAGTCTGGCACCTTTTGAAACTCTTAAAGCATCAAAATAAAGAAAACTCTCTTAGATCTCTCATGTTTAACGCCTTTTCGTCTAAACAAGTTGCAACGAATGAGCGACAAGGACACTACAAATTACAACTTATAATAATAACTGGGGATTCGAACTAGTAATGTTTTATACTCCGTACATGGACTTTCAATCTTTAGTTGTAGGATTAGACCTCATGTGTATCCTTAATTAGTGATAATTATTCGATCAACGACACCTAGGAATTGTCTTGTCACTATAAGTTAATTAGTCTAATCAAGTTAGAGGGTGTCATTACTGTCATATACTGATATCTGTCATTGAATAAAGAGGAACATGTCTCTTAAATAATTAACAGCAATTACGGCAACAACTCAATAAACAATTGATGCAAGTAAGGCATGCTCTTTTATTTTAGGCTAATTATGTAATGTTTTATTATTCATGATGATGATGGTGATGTTTTAAAAATTATTATCAACAACTCAACCTATTGATGCTGCAGCATTCATTTATGTTTAGTGGGCTTTATTTTTCAAAAAAGATAACGTGGTGTGTTTAGAATATTTAGATAAATTCTAATAAATTATACAATATTAAAAAAAATTCAGCAATGTAATTTATACTGTTTCAAATATTTTAGACGAGCTAAAATTATGAGTATCTAATTGTGACAATAGGATATATTTGTAATTTCATTTTTCGACAAAGTACATTTTTATCAATTCAATGCGAAAGTGTAACATCTAAATATGTATTCCATAAATATAATATTTAGAGCAATGTAAGGATTCAATCCAGTACGGGCAAACAAACACCCCAATTATTGATGTACAGTGAGCATTTTTAAAGGGGAAAATGCTACTTCGTATTTGAAATCGCAAACGATTTAAAGTGAAGTTGCATTTTTCGAGCAAACTTCCAGTTTTACCCTTGACCCAAAAATATACCGACGAGCATTCCACAACCTCGCAAACACCATGGCGCCCAAATTAGGCGACCCAACCATGGGTGCCTCGCCTAGTTTGGACGCCATTTACAATTTGAAGTTCAAAAGTACCGTTGTCGCCCAAAGCAAGCGAGGGAGTCATGGTTGGGTCACCGAGGCCACCATGGTGGTCTTGCCTAAACCAGGTGAGCCAACCATGGCTCCAGGCGATCGATCGCCTGGTTTGGAGGACCATGGTACTTTAAATAAAATTAAAAAAAATAAAAATTCAGCTTTCTGCTGGTGGTTGGTGTGTCATGGTGGTGACTTCCAGTTGGCGTGGGCTGGTGGTGGCAGTGGTTGGCTTGCTGCCGGTGTTGGGTGAGGTACGAAGGGTGGTGTTGGGTGGTTAGGAAGGGGATAAAATGAAGGGTAATAAATAACGAAATTTTGCTTGAAATTGCGACTTCGTTTTAAATTATTTGCAACTTCCAATAACATTTCAGTTTCCAAGTGACTCCTAAGCACGTATAGAGTTAACTTTCTAGTCTAATAAGTCACTGAGTCTCTGCTTAACTTTTTATCAAAGCTGATTTATTAATTTTGTAACTCTAAGTTTGTTTTGATGGAAATTTTTGTAACATAAAACAAATAAACWGAACCTAATTAAATAACAAACAGAACTTAATCAATCGCCAGATCAAAGAGTCAACCAACTCCATTCAATCCGTAATTTAAACTACGACTAAAATAATACTCGGAAATTAAATTGGATAAGTATTACAATCAGAAAATTGATTTTCAAACAATGCAAATCAGAGCAAATCAAAAGTAATTGATGAAGAAGAAGAAAAATGATAATCTTTTTGGATTTAATATTAGGAGTTCATTCATTTCAATGGTGCAAATGAAATRATGTAGGATACGACTAATGTAAGAACAAAAAAAATTGAGTTCGATTTTGCGTAATTACAGCATAATTCTGGTCGGAGTGAAGACAAGAGAGGAGAGAGAAAAACCTGAGAAAGCATGTGTGAGAGATTGAAGGTGATCGGCCATAATTGGTAGTTTGGGCAGCNGAGCTATTCTTCCTTGAGCTCTGTTTAATGCATCCAAAAGACCCGGGAACTTCTTCCTTCTCCTAAGGATATCCTCATTCCTTTAAAACATCTTGGATCATTAAAACCTGAAGGAAAATTTGTCAACTCCCACCTTTTAGTTGAGACTTTTTGTAAACTCTCACCTTTTAGTCCATTTTTTTTATTCTCCCACCTTTAATCGCACCATTTTTTGTAAACTTCCACCTCCATTAACTTCTGTTAGAAAATCTGTTAAATTGGAGGGTATTTTTGTCTTTACCGTCTCGCTCTATTCTTCCTTACCTCCCTCTTCAACCCACGATTCACCATTTCACTTCAATCAATTCACCATTTTCGCTTCTAATTTGCGAGTCTATCATCACTGCCATACCCGCCTATCATCACATGATCTTTAATTTGCGAGTCCAAATTCCCACAATTCCAATTTAAAAAAACACCCACAATTCAAAAAACACTTAATTTTATGATTGAATAATTGGAATTTGAAGGCATGGGATGGGTTGAATGRCACTAYTGGAAGTTCATCACAAATTAATTATCATGTTGCTGCTGTATGTTAAGAGTTTTGTTACTTTGATCTTCAATTGTGTTGTCATAATATCACAAATTACAATTAATTTGACTGTTCATGCTAATTAGAGAAATTATGCCCATGTTAACTAGAGAAATTAGAAGCAAGAATAGTAGTGTTGATAGGCTCGCAAAGAGAGTTAAAGAAGTAAAAAAAATGAAGGAATTAAAGATGAAGATGAAGAATTCATTGAAGTGAAGAAGAATAGGAAGAGTGAAGAAATGGAGTCATTAGAGTGTAGTGTCGAAGGAGATGTGAGAGGTAAGAAAGAAAATGAAGAGGAAATGACCAAAATAACCCCCAAATTAACAGAAAATGTAATGGAATATGATGGAGCTGGGAGTTTACAAAAAATGGTGCGAGTAAAGGTGGGAGAATATAAAAAATGGACTAAAAGGTGGGAATTTACAAAAAGTCCCAACTAAAAGGYGGGAGTTGACAATTTTTCCTAAATAATATTTATATATATTTCGTACTCACAAAATATTTTTATTTTCAAAATTCAATTATACTTAATTAAGGCTATAAATAAAYATTTTACAGTTACATATTAATCAATGATGTTAGAATTATCATTTTCAAAGTACATTTATATCAGACCATCTTATTATACTTAACTAGATTTTTGGCCCGGGYGTTGCCCCGGGTCCAAATAAGTCATTATGTCAATGTTGTATTAGTTGCCTACTCATGTATTTCTTATAGTCTTGTACTTGCGTATCTTTATGTATAGTTATAAACTGTGAATGTAGAATTTTTGTATTGTTAACTAAGCTAAGAATAAACTCACCTTAAATCAGAGAGTAGGCTAAGTGAAGTAGTCCAATATGAAGTTCAATTATCAAAGTTACGTTGCTCACGTAATAAGAGTTTATTCTGTTCAACTTATATTTCCTTATTTTTTAAACAAAAATAAGTTCAGATAAGTTAGGATCAGATAAAATAAGTTCAGATAAGAAAAAATAAGTTCGGTTTAGAAAAAATAAGTTGAAAATAAAAAACTTATTATTTTTTATTCTCACAAAATAATTTCAGAAAATATAAAATAATTTCAATTGAGAAAAAAATAAATTCAGATAAGTTCAGATAAGAAAAAATAAGTTAAGACAAGTTCAGTTCAAAAAAAAATAAGTTCAGATCAGAAAAAATAAGTTAAGATAAGTCCAGATCAGAAAAAATAAGATAAGATAAATTTAGATAAATAAAAATAAGGTGAACTAAGCAGACCTAAGTTTCATTAGATTGGTGTTTGTAAGTAGACACATTTAAATAAATACAAATTAATAAATGAATATGAAATCCGAAATTGCTCAACTTCTCCTAAATGCACACGAAAATTGCTAATGTACTACTTTTAAAAAGAGGGGCGAAGTAATAAAAAATAGGATATTGTGCCACGTGATATTAAATTTGTACGAGATGGAGGTGAGTACTCCTACATGTTAATCTCGCAACTTGAAATTAAACAATACTTTGGCAATATATACTTACAAAAGAGATATATAACAAATCAATAAAAGTTGGTTGAGTTGGTAATGTTATATTAATCACAACTTGAGGATCCAGAGATCAAATCTCATTGATATCATTTTTTTTATAAACATTATATGTAGATGTATTCACTAATGACATGGCGCACAAATGAAACAAATGCAGATATGGCGCAATTATGCTGAACGATATGAAGTCCACATGGCATACTTACTGATGTGCCAAATGGAATATACTGGTCACGTGTCCACTCACTATTAAGTCAAACGATCTTAGTTGGCAAGCGCCCCNATTTTACAGTTACATATTAATCAATGATGTTAGAATTATCATTTTCAAAGTACATTTATATCAGACCATCTTATTATACTTAACTAGATTTTTGGCCCGGGYGTTGCCCCGGGTCCAAATAAGTCATTATGTCAATGTTGTATTAGTTGCCTACTCATGTATTTCTTATAGTCTTGTACTTGCGTATCTTTATGTATAGTTATAAACTGTGAATGTAGAATTTTTGTATTGTTAACTAAGCTAAGAATAAACTCACCTTAAATCAGAGAGTAGGCTAAGTGAAGTAGTCCAATATGAAGTTCAATTATCAAAGTTACGTTGCTCACGTAATAAGAGTTTATTCTGTTCAACTTATATTTCCTTATTTTTTAAACAAAAATAAGTTCAGATAAGTTAGGATCAGATAAAATAAGTTCAGATAAGAAAAAATAAGTTCGGTTTAGAAAAAATAAGTTGAAAATAAAAAACTTATTATTTTTTATTCTCACAAAATAATTTCAGAAAATATAAAATAATTTCAATTGAGAAAAAAATAAATTCAGATAAGTTCAGATAAGAAAAAATAAGTTAAGACAAGTTCAGTTCAAAAAAAAATAAGTTCAGATCAGAAAAAATAAGTTAAGATAAGTCCAGATCAGAAAAAATAAGATAAGATAAATTTAGATAAATAAAAATAAGGTGAACTAAGCAGACCTAAGTTTCATTAGATTGGTGTTTGTAAGTAGACACATTTAAATAAATACAAATTAATAAATGAATATGAAATCCGAAATTGCTCAACTTCTCCTAAATGCACACGAAAATTGCTAATGTACTACTTTTAAAAAGAGGGGCGAAGTAATAAAAAATAGGATATTGTGCCACGTGATATTAAATTTGTACGAGATGGAGGTGAGTACTCCTACATGTTAATCTCGCAACTTGAAATTAAACAATACTTTGGCAATATATACTTACAAAAGAGATATATAACAAATCAATAAAAGTTGGTTGAGTTGGTAATGTTATATTAATCACAACTTGAGGATCCAGAGATCAAATCTCATTGATATCATTTTTTTTATAAACATTATATGTAGATGTATTCACTAATGACATGGCGCACAAATGAAACAAATGCAGATATGGCGCAATTATGCTGAACGATATGAAGTCCACATGGCATACTTACGGTGAGTAGAAGTGACACATGGCACACTTACGTACATTAGAACGCCTTTTAATAATATGTCTTGAGTTTTGTGTAATTTTGTCTTAAACTTCTAAATTATTTCCATTTTAAGAAATGGATTTWATGCTTAAGCATAGCCCTTATTGTCCTTAATTGTTTGTTATATTTTTTCATTTAATATTCATTTAATAAGGAAATATGGGAGGAAAATTTACGAGGGAAAAAAGAAGACGGTGGGGATTGCTTTAGTTATAGAAAAAATATAGATTTGTTATATTTAAACATGTATTTATTATTTATGAGTGAGGATAATCTGTATTGTAGTGATATAGTAGTTTTAAAGACGTTACTTATAAAATCAAAGGTTTTGGGTTTAAACTTTTGTAATTCCAAATCTAACATATTTTTTGTTTTTATAAAGAAAGGCAAATTAAGAGAATTATTATCACAATGAATTCTATTTGGTGTCATGTTGCAAGAGATATGAAATGAAACGTGGCGGATTGAAAATCTCAATTGTGTTTTCATTAGGGGTATATTGATTGATTTGCGGAATCAAACCTTTTTTAATAGTATTTTCTTGAGAAATTACTTTTTAATATATTTTTGAAATTTTCTACGTGGTACTCTAGGGACGATGGTTTTCTCACATTGTAACTCCACAAATAAAAGTTTCACATGATACCCCTTAACGTCAATTAATAACCATATGATATGCGATAAATGGGTTTTTAAACCCACTTTAACTAGTGTTTTGGGTCAAAACTTTTTATTATTTTATATTTTAGGATGTATTCTAACATGATTTTAACATCTTTATTTCTTGTGCATGCCATATTTATGTATAATTACTTGATTTTGATTATGATTGTCGTGTTTTAGATTTTGCCCATTTTTGTATGCTTTATTCTATATTTTCTTAGAGCATTATAGGTCTTGCATACTTTTAGCTAGTTTTGCATGATCATAGTTATTTATGGCATCTTTCACGCTTTATGCAAGTCTGGATTGAAACAGTCATATCTTTCGATCGGATTAATTATTTTGAGGTGATTCTACTTGTAGAAGAAAGCTTTGTGTTTGTTAGCTTCGTAACTATAGGTCACATTCTCAAAACGAAAAAGCGAATTGAGGTAAGAGTYATGATGTTTTAAAGGTGTGTTGCGTAGAACAAAACTCCACACGTCCGTGTGTAAGTGGACAAAATGCTCGATTTCAGTTTTGGTTACAAATTCTTAAGGTCCCACATTCTTGTGGGTTTTCACACGTTTGTGTGCCCCTTCTTTGCCCAACATTTTTTTTAATTTTTCCCGAGCCTTGAGGCTTCTTAGGGATGTTTTAGGAGAGAGAATGTATCATATATACTCATTCATAAATCATACTCCCTCTGATCCAAATTAATTGCTACATTTGCTTTTTGGCACTATTCATCTAGTATAGTTTGACCGTATTTATTTTTATATACACAATTAAAAATATAGTCATGTGAGATCTTGTTTGATTCGTCTCGACGAGTAATTTTTAAATATATAATTTTATAATTTTTTTCATATGTATAACTTAAGATATAAACATTTAAAAATGCGTCTCGACAAGTGTGAAAAAGCAAATGTAGCAAGTGAATTGGATCGGAGGGAGTACTTTGTAACTAAAACCCTAACTTCTTCTTCTTCTTCTTCTTCTTCTTCTTCTCTCTCTCTCTCTCCTCTTAGTTTAGCTAGATCTAGCCTCCCAAATTAACTTAGTTTAATAAATTGTAGTGCAAGTTTGTAGTTCATTACTCATGTGCAAGTTAATTGCAATCTATCTCTATAATTAGGTGTTTAGTTTAGGCATTGCGTCATTTTTAACTTTGAGAGAAAGCATGTCAAGTGTCTAATTCCATTTTTTGAGTTATCACCCTATGTAATTTCCATTTCTAGTTTAAGTTTGTTGACTTGGTTGGAGTCGAATCTCATCTATCCCTAACATTTCTTGCCCTTGATAATTCTCAAGTTAATTTAGTTGCTACTAATTAATTCAAAACAATCTTGTGACCAAATTAGATTGTAGTTGTTTACAAATTTCGGTGTCTTAAAGCCATTCTATGCGGATGCAATCCTTGCTTGCCATATACTTCCTGTTTTTTGTTAGTTAGGTTTTGGCTCGAGCAAARCACACAACGATTAAAATAATACTTAGCATTCACTCGCTTTGTCAAAATCCCTCAAGTTTAATTAATAATCACCTAATATCCATGTTATAAATCATATCATTTGTTGAAAAGTCATCCAAAATGTCCCGATAACCACCTCTATGGCTCTATCTAAAACATTCAACAGCTACCGCGCCTAACATCTTTAAACCATAAAATCACTACAAATCTCCTTTTTATAGGGGGTTTAATCTCTTTATAACTCTCATTACCCACTATAAAAAAGGGAAGGCCCAATACATGTGGCATTTGCTTTCTATGTTCACAACCTTCTCACAATTTTTTGGGGGCTAACCTAACTAGGTTCACGCCTTTGTATGATCCCATGTAATTTTTGCACACCAAATCTACGTACTATTTTGTCTATTTTTATAGCTAACTACTAGGTTTTATTTGCTTCCTTGTATATATACTTGGATAAGGCAATGATTGCCATTGTGATGTAATAATGTAATATACAAAACTTCACTATATCAATTTACATTATGTATTCATATCATCATGTTGATCTGATTAATACTAACAACAACATCCAACATAGAATGATTTTACTCTACATTATTGTATTAGAGTTAGGTTGCTATAAACCGCGATAATCATCTCCACAATCCTTCATAGACTCAAGTCTTCGACCTCAAGATAGCAAGCTAAAGATAATAATGTAGGAAAAGAACAAAAGCAAGTGCATTTGATGTGATAAATGGATGTGAAAAATGCATGTTTTCCTTCATGCAAA
Organism: Bassia scoparia; assembly: GCA_008642245.1. Taxonomy (NCBI): domain Eukaryota; kingdom Viridiplantae; phylum Streptophyta; class Magnoliopsida; order Caryophyllales; family Amaranthaceae; genus Bassia; species Bassia scoparia. Next base: position 50,655 of record SNQN01002879.1, read on the forward strand.
CATTTTGGAGGATGTGTATATCAAGATATATCATACATGGTGTGCAAGACCGACCTAACACATCCCGTAATTGTTGATCAGGGGGAGCGTCCAGATGCAAACAAACATTTCAATGTGGAATGCAAGTTGAAGACATCCTTATATGAACTTAATTAAACAAGCTCTAAGATAATGATCCACTAAGATGTCAAGCTCATTGATTGGAATTGAAATGGTTTTGTATAGTCCAAGGCAAATTATTCTTTATTCAACAACTTTATTCAACAAAAGGACAGGTTAAGAGTAGATACCTACATTTTTCCCTAGACCAAGACGCTTAATGATAAGACACCCGTTGCAACACATAAGCTAAATCGAGAGAGCTAGGGGCCTGATGATAAACACCTAAGAAAACAGATTTTACACCACAATTAGCACTTTTTCTTCCACAAAGTACCCTTAAAAATAAGCTTTAATTTTCAAATAATTCTACTTTATTTTTAGACATTTTTCTAGAATTTTTCTAAGCATTTTCAACAATTTATGAAATTTTTTAAAACTATTTATAAAATTAACAAAACAATTCCAAAAATCACAACATTTTGACACAACACACTTAAGTTGTTTAAGCCGATTTTTGATTGTTTTTTCCATGATTTTTATTTTTAAGACTTACAAAAACTGATTTATTAATTTTTGAAGCAAAAACGCAGAACCAAGCGAAACGGATCGTTTTGGAACCTTCTAGAACATTATCGAGCATGGCCCCACATGGCTTGCTAAGCAGTCTAAGTTCAATGAACTGACATAAGCAATCGTATATAATAAAAAATATACAATTTTATCTGACTTTCCCCGACAATAGACACAAAAAAGCAACAAAATCRAGCTAGAAATGGCTGAATTTTAGGCGTAATTACGCCCACGGCGTAATTGCAGCTAACATCACGTGCTTCCACGTGATTTTGGCCTATAAATAAAACCCATCGAGTTTCCCATTTCACAACCCATTCACATACCACGAAGTTCTGCTCAAATTCTCTCACAAATACACTTCTAAACACACTTAAATACATTAAACACAATTGATTTCCAAAGTTCGATTAAGGTTTGTTCAAAGGGTCACAAAGGTTCTTAAGGGTTCTAAGGGGTCCGAGGCTACGTTCTTGATCGAAATCACCGTGTTGCAAGGTAGGTTTGAGGCAATGTCTCAATTTCTTGACCCCTTTTGCATGATTGTTAGAGATTTGACATTCATGTAACTTTTCATGTAAGTTTGATTAACGATTATTCGGCTTAATCCAAAATCAATCTTAGGGAAAAGCTTTCAATTTTCGTACAGATGCTTGTGTGCTTGCAAAACACAATAATTATGTCTTAAACAAGACCGACAAATTACATGTTCTCACTCCTAATAAGACTAATTCTTGGACAAATTGGCTTTTTAGACACCTTTTTTTTGAGTGAATGGAACATTAAATAGAGAGCCTACTGGCTAAATAGGTACATAGTTAGAGAGTTAGTTGCTAGAGTTATTAGTGTTACATGCCAATAGGTCTGTGACCTGCTCAAAAGTACCCAAATCACATAGCTGACAATAAGTTATTCTACCAAAGTTACTACTCAACATAAAGTTCATATCCCTAGCAGGAGCTACATTAATAGATAGATAAGTGTCCAAGCTAGTGTGGCTGCCCAAAATGAGCTTGGCTAAGTTGTCTGCTCCCTCAACCTGCTTCCTAGTGGCTTTGAGAATGTCCTGCACCTGTAGTTCTGCAATGAGCTCCTTGCAGGAGGTGGTGAGAATGGCGGACCCAGAAATTTCAAACTRGGGGTGCGAAATATGTTTGAAATGTCGTTCGGATAATCGCATAATTACTTGGCTTTTTTTAAGCGTCACATAATTAAGTAAATTGTGAACTTCTTATAGTTCTTCGTAGCCAATAATAGATCTTGTGTTAGTTGGTTTTTTTATTGACGAATAGCGAATAATTGGTAATGATTAAAATGTGTTTGGGGTCATATATAAGCCATTTATTTTAAGCCTTTGAATGAAGTTGAATGAATACAATTTAAGTGTTGGATGTAGTATCAATGCGTAATACATGAACCATAGAGTAYTACGAAGTACACAAAAGGAACTAATGTATAGCAAGTTATCAACTATCAAGTAGCTACTACATAAAAAAAATTACTAACACTTGACAAATTTAGTCTAAATTACTTAATGTATAAATTAAAAAGAAGGTTCATATTGTATTATTACATAATGTATATGTTGAGATAAAACAAAGATTTAATATAAGGAATGATAAATCATAAAACAAATTATATTTGTTAACTAATTTTTGTGCACAAGAGTAAACTAATATTGACAAAAACTTGCGACCGCAAAATGACCAATTAGCGACCGCTTCGACCAGTTTGCGACCGCAAATGATATTTAGTGACCRATAAAGCGGACGCTAATTGTTTTTTGGTTGAAGTAGCTCACTTTTTTCCCGAAAACAAGGGGTGCAAGAGCCCCCCTTTGCTCTTAACTGGGTCCGCCACTGGGTGAGATTAGTGTATCTATCCACAAATTTGTATGCCCCCTGTAACATTACTAACTGCAACAAGTGAATCTGAGTAGATGGAGTAACCATCCCAATTATTCTGCTTGGTCCATAAAAGTGCCCAGTACATAGCCTTGAGCTTAGCATGGTTAGAGTCCAGGGYTCTGAAACAACCCCCCATACCCTTAATCCACTTAACCACAATATCACAACAAATCAACCCACAACTCCCTAGGCAGGTATTTGGGTTAAAGACAGCATCAATCAGGAGTATATGCCTATATGGGCAKTGGTGTTGGGATTGAAGGTCAAGTTGTCATTATATGGTAAGAGTATAGGATGGACCATGGACTGGTGAAATTCTTTAGAGAGATGGTTAATGGAAGCCCATAGGGGTTCCACTTTGGTGTCTTTTTGGTTAAAATCCAATTGTTCCTTCTAATCCAGATTTTCCAAACAGTGAACCCAAACAAAGTCATCCAGGGAACTTGATGTTGTGTCTATTTGCTGCTCAAATTAACTGTTAACCACTCCCTTAGATGGAGGGAGTAAAAAACTCGTGGGGGAGTAAAAAACCTTTGTCTCCCAAATCATCCATGAAAAATATATCTCACACATGTCAACTCCTCTACCCTTTCATAAAGGCTCTCACATTTGGCAAGACATAGGCAAGGCTTGGGCACTCTTTGAACAGACCTTTGGGTGGATTGTGGGAAGTGGTAGGAATATCAGTTTCTGGTATAGCCTTTGGACCCCCTTTGCTAGACTGAGAGACTTAGTTAGTGGACCCTTAACATCACAAGAGGACAGTAGAATAGTGGACAGTGTGCTTTCAAATGGTAATTGGAACTTGGAGCTGCTATCCTTGGACCTTCCCCCAAAAGTTAAAGTTTGGATCAATAGTTATGAAACCACCCATGGTAGTGAGGATCAGTTAGTTTGCTGGAATGCTAAGGGACCCTTCTTTGACTCCAAAACCATCTACCATACCTCTTGGGTTGCACAGAGTTACATTTCACAACCACAGTACAGTTTACTTGGGGACCTCATTTGGGACCTCCCTTCTCCTCCCAAAATTAAGAACTTTATCTGGCACTGTATTTGGGAATCTATTCCCACAAGATGCACTCTTTTTCAAAGGGGGATCACTAGTACTCCAAACCGCCCTTTCTGCCCTGGTAGCCCTGAATCAGTCTTACATATCCTTAGAGATTGCCCTAGGGCTACCCAAGTTTTTAAGCACCTTGAATATGGCATTAAGCAACCTTATCACAAACAATTAATCTTATATGCATCTATTTCTGTTAATTAATACACTCACATAGTAATTGCATGTTTACGGTAAAACGGAAATATATTTGTTTTTGTCTTTTATTTTGACAATGGTCTCGTGAATGCATGACCGAATAGAGGCCGCTAGATGTCATCGCCCTTACCCTTGTCCCCCTTATCCATGACTCTTAGTGCACGACTAGACTATGGAGTCCTTCGCCTTGTTTTATATCGTGGAAAGTTTTAAAACGGGTTTCGCAGCTCTCGAAAAGAGTGCGGTGGCGACTTCCTCTATTCGCGTTTTCGAGTATAATTCACACAATTGTATTCTTTGCACACTCAAAATATGCAAATTAAGCAAGAATTCAATTCTCTGCAAACACAAGATCTCGCCGAGGCTATACCCCGTGAGGCAGAGGGATCGGAAATACTGGCCTAGGGACGCCCCGACGTCCGTACACTAAGACTTTGTCATTATTTAAGTTTATTTACATGACCTTTTAATTCAAAGGAATAATCAAACCCCTCGTCAAGAAAAAAAATGTTTCTCAACTCATGATTGGGAGCAGTGACGGACCTACATTAGGTCCTGGTGGATCAAGTGTACCACCAGGAGGTCCAAAAAATTTGGGCTATTTTTTTTTTTTAAAAAAAATCTAATAAGTATAGTTTAAAACAAAGTCAGGACATAATATTTCACATGTTGGTGCCTTAGATTAGTGGTTAGGGATTTTATTATTAATTTTGAGGCAAATGTCACTAGGTCGCGTGTTCGATTCCCTATACACACCTTTTTTAAATTTGTTTTTCCACATCTTATCAACAAACCAACATAACATTACAAGCTTCTTTTTAATTTTTTGATTGATAAATTGTTTCATACTTGATATTTTCATAGTTTCATTCTCTATTTAATGTTCTCAAGTGCTTTTGTAATTAAATCAATTCATTTAGAAAAATGAAAGTGTATTAGTTTATTACTTACTCTAAATTAGTAACTAGTTGGTGTTGATTTATTAGTGTGTTGTTTTCTTAATTTCTATAATGAAGCGAAAGCGCACTCCAAACAAAATGCACAACATTGCAAGCTTCTTTGCTAAGAAGAATCCTACTTTTATTTTGTACTCTTTTAATATTTTGATATATTTTGTAATATTTGATTATTAAAATTTTTTATTACAAGTTTGTTTATTAATAGTGATCCACCAGGCGAAAATTTCTGGGTCCGCCACTAATTGGGAGAGCTCATAGCGAGCAAAAAATAGGAATGCTCAATAATGAGGCCTTTCCAATCGATAGACCTAAAAAACATTTAACGTTAATCAGCTTCCGAACAATTGATTTTGCGAGTGAAGGGAGCAACTAGATTTTTTTTTTAATGAAAACGCGAGGAACGTGCAATAAGACTTTACAATAAGTATTTAATTTGTCACATCCACACACATAAATACAGCCAATAAGCCAATAAGCCAATTAGCCATATAGGACATGGTACGATGTGAGATGTCCATATTAAAACTTGAAGTTAAAGAATAATGATAAGGACATTATTATTATCCTTAAATTAAATTCGTAATTATGAGCAAAGAACAAATAATATTGTTGGTGTCCCCATTATACTTTGCAATTTCAACTATGCCAAGTGGAAGTAATACTAGTGACGTCGTACAGATCGCAATATCGCATGTGATGTAAAACTTCAACATCTTAATATCATATCATATCATTATTTTTTAATATTATTGGTATATCTATCGCTTTTACATACCAAAACTATACTAGCTTGCCTAACCAATTGTGGGTACCGTTGTTTCCCACTTAATGAAATGTCAATTCGCGATTTCAAAAATACCTTTTAYAATGTGTCTTGCATGTTTTCCCYTTTACATTATATTTCATTCATAACGTATTAACTGCAATTGTTTAATATAAAATAGAAAGAAAAAATGTTCAATYGTTACAACTAATTTACAGTACGTGTTACAGAGRAAAATGCACATGCATCAGAAATCATCCTTGACCCCTAGCCTATATAGGTGATTCTTGTCATATCAAAAAGTATCGGTCCAATCCAACCGATAATTTAAGACTTTAAGTTGATAGACGAGATCCAAGATCAATATTTATATTCCATCAAAAATTACGACTGATTGATTTAATGAACACGTATGCAAGATGTAGTAAGTGGGCCATGGACACCTTGGCAAAACTTCTCAATGTGTTTTGTGTGTGGAATAATGTATTCATTCAGATCAAAAAATTGAGATTTTAGAGTATAGACCCACCACCAACCTAATTAAGCTGAAATTGATACTATCCACATTATACATTTAGTACCATTATTATTTTATATTATTATTATTATTATTAATTATTATTATTATTATTATTATTATTATTATTATATATTATTATTATATTATTATTTATATATGGACCTACTTTTTCTACAATTATGTAAAATGATTTGGACAAATAAACACCTAACTTTATCTTATTCAAATCAGTGAAATGATGATAAAAAAAGATTGGAGTACTTCGTACCAACTTGGTTACCTTGCATGAGTCACATTGTGTCCTATTCCAACTATTGTCATCTAGCTATGATTTCATGCATCCTTAGCTTCAATTTGGTTTAGGAATCAATTCCATGCTTAATTATAATATAGAATCTTGTTATTTGTTTTAATTATGGAGTAGTTTGTAGATGAGACAATAAACTAACACTAGCAAAATAAGTTTGTGGGTCAGTTGATGAAGAGTTGGGACAAGAAGTAGTTGGGGAAAATTAATTATTATATGCCAAAAATGAAACAATGTTTGAACTATATATAAATTTAATGAAAAAAATTGAATGAATTTATAGAGAAATTGTGWCCAACTATGAATTCACGATATACATATGGAAATTTGAAAATTTTCCCTTGATACTCTATAGRAAAAATTGAAGGTTATCATATAGAAAAACGAAAAGACGGGTTAGATAAACTTGGTTAGCCATCTTTTGATGAAAATTGTTGTTAAAGCATATATACTTCTTTCATTCCAAATTTCTTTACTTCCTGATATTTTTGGATCATACCTATAAATTGATCTATTTAATTGCTGCATTCCCCATACAAAATTTTCTTCTTCACTACGTCACTCACGAATAAAAACAKCTAATTTTTCCTTGATATGCGTTTCTCTTTGTACCAATTTCCCTCACCTTTGGCTTTGGCTAGGTATTATGCATGTTTGGTTCTATGTAAGTATACAAAATACAAGTAGTTTAATATCAAGGGATAGATGTACAAAAAAAACTTAATTATCTCACTTGATACTTTTGGCTTAAAACCGAGAAGTATGAGATTCAAAAGTTATAAGTAAGTGGTCGGGTGTGAGGAWCTTTCACCTTACCCAAGTTAACAAATTAGCTTTTATTTAATAACGAACAAATGACATTTTACAATGAAAAATGAAAACTCTGTGACACATRAGCTATTTCATCAATTTGAGTGACATTTTAGCTATTAAGTCAAACTTTAGGAGTACCTAGAGCAATTTCCCATTAAATAATGGTATCAACTACACTTGACTCTAAATGTTAAATTATAGGCCTCAAATTTATTAACCAAAATCCGAGAATGGAAAAAATTCTAACTCGAATTGATGTTAACTATTTAGGCTGCTCTTATGTACCCCTTGAAGATGGTGAAAAATCCTTATAGTAGGAAGAAAAAAAATTAATAATGRTTTATCTCTATTACTCCGTATATAAGGGAAGGGGGAGGTGGTGGTGGTGGTTACCCCCTAYCCTTACTAAAGCAATTTAATAATCAAGGGAAAAAAATAAAAACACCATAATTAATAACTTCAAAATTTAAAATTTTGACATGAATAATATARTTTTTGTTAATTAATACTCCMTCCGTCTTTTTTACTTGCTACATTTTCCTTATTCGGATGTCTCTAATTACTTGCTACATTTCTATTTTAGTTTGTGGTCCCATATACTTWTTTTTT
>SNQN01002880.1:10171-40813 GCA_008642245.1 Bassia scoparia
TAATAATAATAATAATAATAATAATAATAATAATAATAATAATAATAATAATAATAATAATAATAATAATAATAATAATAATAATAATAATAATAGCTAATTAGTTAATAAGACAATAATAATAAGTTATTTTAATTCAATCACATAAGTGACATATCCAAACAACAAGTTCAACTGATATCGTATATAGGGGTGAAAGTTCGATTTTTGGTTTGGATTATGACCAACTCTCAATCTGAACCATTTTATTTCGGTTTTTAAAATTTCACTCCAAATCCACACCAAATTATACTTCACTCCAAACCAAACCAAACCTAAAAAATTTCGGTTTTTAGTCTTTTGATCCAAACCATACCGAATTTTTGATACGGTTCAGTTTGGTTTGGTTTGGATTGTTTTAATTCATTTAGCTACAATAACAAATTATGTTTAAATAATGCCTAAAATTCCTAATAAATTAACAAATGAAAAATTCAAATTAAATCCAAACAAAGTTTCAAATAGAACGAATAACAGCTTAATAACAATGTTAAGTTTCAGTGAGTTAATGAGGCAAATAAGTCATTGGGCCTAAATAAAAACAAGTCCTTTTAATTATTTGGTGTGCCGTTTGGAGTTCAATTTTCCTTTCWCACACCGACTCCAAACCGAAAAATCGATTTTTCAAAAAATTTGACTCCAAACCGCACCAAATTAAAACAAAAACTAAACCATATTTTTAATACGGTTTGGTTTGGTTTGGTATTCGGTTTTAAATCAATTTAGTTTCACCCCTAATTGTATACACCTAATAGAATAGTTTATTTCAAGTTTTAACCGACACAGTGTCCAAGTGAAAGTGCAGATTATACTCAAGAAGGGGGGGGGGGKGAATTGAGTATTGTATGAGTGTTGTAAATTTTTCGATTATTTGAGACCAGTTAAGAACCAGTTTTTAAACAACAGAAAGTAAATGCGAGAAATGAACAACACCAAGATTTAACAAGGTTCGACTTCTAATAAGTCTACGTCCTTCACTCACTCACTCCAAAATTAAGCAGATTGTGAGTTCAATTCGTTGGGGAACTTGGTCAGGGATCAAGTTCATTTGAATCACCATAGTTGGTGATTGGTTAGAACTTCCATAGGTGGAAGTTGGGGATCTGTTCGTGCATAGGTGCATAATCAGATTGATTGTATTCTTTGGTTATTCAGAAGTTCGCTTATCAGATTGATTGTTCCTATGGAGGTTCGAATTTCGCTTTATTTCTGACTATAATACCTGAATCATCCAATTTATTTCTGAATACCCATTTGGTTTCAATAACAGACATATTTTCCTTCCTGGGTTCAAGATGCCAAACTTGATTTTTCTCAAACTGAATGAGTTCATCTTGCATAGCTAGAACCCAATCTGGATATATTAAAGCCACTTTATAGTCAGTTGGTTCAACATTTGAAAGGAAGGATTAAAATGCACAAAAGTTTTGTAAAGTAGAGTTCCTAGTTTGCACCCCTTTGTTAATATCACTAATAATAAAATCAGTGGGGTGAGAGGGCTTATACTTAAAGGATTTGTTTGTATCAAAGTTTTCATTTGCACTTTCCAATGTTGAACCTGGTCTGGTACTGGTTCCCCCTATGACATTTTCATTTTGAATGGATTAACCAGTTCCTCTAGTGATCTCAGCTGCATCATCTTCATGTTGATGTGTTTCTGAGTCACTTTCTTCTTCCCTTACCTCTTGTGCTTCACGATTTTGTGCAGTACCAGACTCTTCCTCTCTGGGAGAGTTATGTGGTGAGCCTGGTTCAACATCATTTCCTTCCTCAGCTCCTGTGAAGTTCAGCATACCAATCTCGAACTCATCAGCATCATCAACCTGCACATGCTTGCTGAACATGTTAGTCTCATCAAACAAAACATGGATACTTTCTTCAACACATAAGGTTCTTTTGTTAAACACTTTATTTGCCTTACTGTGTGAAGAGTATTAAAAAAAAACAGCCTTATCACTCCTTGGGTCAAACTTATCCAAACTGGATCTACCATTATTGTTTACAAAGCATTTGCACCCAAAAACTTGTAAATGTGCAATGTTTGGTTTTCTTCCCCTAAGGAGTTCATAAGGAGTTTTCTTCAGTACTGGTCTTAACATTACCCTGTTTAAAATATAGCACGAAGTACTCACAGCTTCAGCCCGGAAGTTTCGAGGTAAACCACTCTGTAGAAGCATAGTTCTTCCCATTTCTTCTAGAGTGCGATTTTTCCTCTCAACTACTACATTTTGTTGTGGAGTTCTGGGAGCTGAAAAGTTGTGAGTTACACCATGATCATTGCAGTARGTTACAAAATTGACATTGTCAAATTCAGAACCATGATCAGACCGGATAGAGACCAGTTGATGATTAATCTTGTTTTGGACTTGTTTTACTAGGATTTCAAATTCCTCAAAAGTTTCATTTTTAAATTTCGGAAAAATTGTCCAAGTATAACGGGTAATCAACAACCAAAACAAACACATTACTATGACCATTTCTACCTTGCTTACACATGGGTCCACACAAATCCATGAGTACAAGATCGAATGGTTTAGTAGTGCTTACAACCTTCTTTGGCTAAAAAGATGACTTGAYATGCTTACATTTTGCACATTCATGACAAATATGATCTACAACAAATTTGATATTAGGTAAACCTGTAACCAAATCCGTAGATCACAGTTTATTTAGCAAAGAAAAACTTACATGTTCAAGTCTCTTATGCCACAACCAATGGTCATCTTCAATAACACTAAGACAAGTAGCACTGGTCTTAGGAATCTGACTCAAGAATGTTATGTAAACATTATTGTGTCTGAACCCCTTGTAAACCAGTTCCGTAGTTTCAGTGTTTACTATGTGACAAAGATTTGTTTCAATTTCAACATGGTTTCCTTTGTCACACAACTGAGAGATACTCAAGAGGTTATGTTTCAATCCTTCAACAAAATAAACATTTTCAATTGCTTGGGAAAGTGTCTTACCAACCTTACCTATAGCTTTGATCAAACCTTTGCTATTATCTCCAAAGGTGACACTTCCTCCTTCATAGGCTACGAGTGAAAGAAATTGACTTTTATCATCGGGCATGTGTCTTGAGCAACCACTGTTCAAATACCAATATGGCTTTTCTTTCACTCTAACCTGCATAAACAAATCAAGGTTTAGTTTTAGGAACCCACATTTTCTTGGGTTCCTTGTTCTTAGGAACTGGTTTGGCTCTGTCCTTTCTAACCCAAATTTGTTTCACACTAGTCCCTTTTGATTTATCATGTTTCTCCTTTTTAGACCTATGTTGTGTGTGACTTGTTAGACTCTGAACATTGTGAACACGTGATTGATTTCTTTTATCATGTTTTTGTTTAGTCCAACAAGAATCAATCATATGTTCATTCTTACCACAATAGGTGCTGACGTGCATGTCTTTTGCAAACACGTACTTACCTCTCTTGAATTCAGAAATCCAAGCACCATCTCTGCCCAACTTTTGTGGCTATTGGGAACTAGGACCAGAATACTCTAGTCTAAAACTCTGAGAATTCCTAGGTTGAGAGGTTAGGATGTTTAGAGTACTCTGAGCATCGAGCAACCTGTTCATTTGTCTTAGGCAGTCACTCAGATCCTGTTCCTTGGTTTCAAGTTTCTTAAGCCGAGCTTCATTAAATTCTGCAGCAATGGCAAGATCCAATTTTGCCCTATGAAGCTCWTCCTTAAGTTTTGAAACTAGATCCAGGTCTGGTTCAGTAGTGGTCTCAATGTTTTTGCCTTTTTGTAGTTTGTATATTTCGGCTTGAAGATATCAGATTTTACCTTCATATTACAAATGTAAAGAATCAATATCAACATCTTGATTACCTGAGGTAACTTCTGTGTTGATAATTTTCTTTAAATTGAATATTTCGGCTTGTAAATCAAAGATCTTACCCTCATATTCCAAACACAATTCTTTGACATTCACATTTGCACCACTAGTGCTAGCAAGAGAAGCTTTCATATTCACATACTCTTTGAGCAATTCTTCAACATAATCAATCAAATAATTATGAGCTAGAATTAAATCAGCATGTTCTAGAGTAAAACTTTATTGTTTAAGCAATTCGAAATTTATTCCTTCTACTTCAGCCTCCTTAAGTTTACTAAAACCTTTGTCATTGTTTTGATAAAAAATTTCACCAGTAAAATTTGACTGAGGTTTTAGCAACTCAGGTTCTATGTTCTTCTGATCTAAACTTATTTCAAGCTCTGAATTTTTTTTCTTTCAGTTTTGTACAAATAAGTTCAAGTTCAGCAGAACGACATTCGCTTAGGTCTAAATTTCGTGTTGCTTCTCTTAACTTCTTCTTGTTAGSTTTATAAGTAGCGTTACCTTTAACATTTTGTTCTATAGCAGAATCTATAAAACCTAATAACTCATCTCTATCACAATACCTCATGTGATCTTGCATTTTTGAGATAGTTACTTGTTCCTCATCTGAAGAGCTGCTTGCTGCCATGAGACACATGTGACCTTTCTTTCCAGAATTGGTCTGTCTCTGGTCTACGTCTCCCAACATTGTTGTCACACAAACAAGAGCCTCGTCCTCGTCACTTTCTCCATCCGAGTCTGAATCTCCCCGAGCAGCAAGCATGGCTCTTTTAGTTATCTTCCTCTCTCGTTGTTTTCCCTTGTCATTTTTCCAGGCTGGACAGTCTTTGATCATGTTTCTAGTTTCACCACACTTGAAGCAACCAGTGCTAGTACTAGTCTTCTTTGAGTTGCCCTTGTTCTTCCAAGACTTCCCTTTGTACTGATATCTAAGACTTCTTTCGAATCTTCTTGCCATGAGACCTATCTCGTCCAAATCTTCCTCAATTTTTCTCCTTTTAGGGCTAGTCCACGATTTTTGGTTGTACTCTCGTCCTTTGAATCAACTAACATCTCATGAGTCATTAGAGACACAATGAGTTGTTCTACGGTCAAGGTAGATAGATCCTTGACCTCCTGTATTGCAGTAACCTTAGGCAGCCATTTACSTGTCAAACTCTTTAGAATTTTTTTGACCAAATCTTCACTAGTGAAGTTTTTGCCAAGAGATTTCGGTTCTTTAATAATAGACATAAAGAGAGTAAAGATATCCCTTATATTTTCATCTCGATTCATATCAAAAGTTTCATATTTGGACATAAGCATATCCATCTTAGATCTCCTGACTTCACTAGTACCCTCATAGGCTAACTCTAGGGTTTCCCATATTTCTTTAGCAGTAGAGCATGCTAAGATAAGGCTTACCTTATTATTAGCAATACCTTGTTGAAGAAGGGACATGGCTTTGACATTCTTCTCAAGGGTTTTCAAATCTGTTGATGTGTATTCACTCTCTTTCTTCTCTGTTCCATCTGAGTTGGCCGTAACCTTCTTTGGACCATTTTTAATGATCATCTAACACTCGTAATCAGTGCTAAAAATAAAGTTCTTCATGCAGATCTTCCATCATGGATAGTTGGTTCCATTGAACTTGGGCAACCTTGATCCTCCGTTTCCGTTTGTCATTTCTTGAGTAGTCATCTTTATCTTCCTTCTCTAGGTGTTACCCTTTCAAGAAGTTAGGCTCTGATACCAATTGAAAGTGCAGATTATACTCAAGAGGAGGGTGAATTAAGTATTGTATGAGTGTTGTAAATTTTTCGATTATTTGGGACTAGTTAAGAACCAGTCCTTAAACATAGGAAAGTAAATGCGAGAAATGAACAACACCAAGATTTAACGAGGTTCGACTTCTAATAAGTCTACGTCCTCCACTCGCTCACTCTTTTATTAATCACCTCTGAATAACAAAAGAATACAATTAATCTGATTCTGCACCTATTCACGAACAAATCCCCAACTTCCACCTATGGAAGTTTTACCCAGTCACCAACTATGGTGATTCAAATGAACTTGATCCCTGACCAAGTTCCCCAGCAAATTGAACTCACAATCTGCTCAATTGACAACCTTAATGCTTAAAATGAGAGTAAATTAATAATTAAGTGTAGTAATGGATTAATGCTGGGTCTTTCTTAGAGAGAAAGCTTTTGCAATTTTTGATTCTCGAAAAAAGGCTCGTGCAAAAGTGTTAGGGTTTGTGTGCATCCCGGTCCACTTAAGTAAGCCTTTGTTAAGTATATTGTATGAGATCATGAGGATATATTTTCCTTGGAAATAAGATAATATTTCACGGAAATATATCCACTGATTTTATTTGTAATCAAATAAAATCATTTATGAGCTCAATAATATACTTACCATGCTTAAGGAACTTTCTTGCACAATAACCCTACCATCCGTTTATTTTTCAAAAATAAATTTACGCGGAAATAAACTTTTCAAAAATACGGATGTTAAGAAGTAAACTTGAGAGGACTGGTCTAGAACTGTTCCTAAACTGTTCTAGTCAACTCAATTTACTTGAAGTTGTATATAATAAGCAACCGACATTACTTATTATATCCAACTAGTTCAACTCTCTAGTATTGACCTTTATAGTGCATTAAACAATCAAATACTACTTACATTGCAACTAAGACCTAAATCTATGTCTTTTGAAAGCTTAGTCTTCATGCAATCATCGAGACTTAGCTTCATAAGCTTCGCCTTTACAAACTTTGAACTTGTGTCTTTTACCTGCAGATGCAAACAGAAACTTACATATATAATTTTGTTCAAAGTGGTTTATCATCATTCAAAACTCAAGGTAGGAACTCAACGCCAAGTCATCAATCTGTAAAAAATTGTTAGTCGTCGTGCAAATAAACCAAACACCCTTCGTTCGTAATTCCGATACAAATTTAATTAACAAATTTGTTGACATATATAAATTGAAACAATCTTACAAACTAATGTGAAATAGGTTCCAAACTAAAATCAACTGATTCAAAACTGAAAAAATAGTTGATAACTAAAAAAAGATACTGATTCAAACTGTTTAAATTGGTTAACTGATTGGTTAAAACTGAAATAAATTGTAACTGAACCAAGCTGAAATAAACTGAAACGAATTGAAAATTTGTAAGTTTGAAAGGAAAAAAACTGAACTGAAACAAACTGAACTGTTTGTTATAACCATAACTGAACCATTCAACTGAATGGAAACCTCTAGCTGGGCCTAACCCAAGCGTGGCTGCCATGGGTTAGGCGCCATACTCGGGCGTGGTGTGGTTCCTTGTTGTGTCAATTTTTTTTAAGAAAATAAAACCTCACGCCTAAAATAGGCGACGAGCACTAGTGTTGTGGCGCCTAGGTTAGGCGCCAAAACCATGGTGTTGACGCCTAAACCAGGCGCCGCACCATTAGTGGTCGCTGCCTATTTCAGGCGTGAGGTTTTTTTTTATAATGAAAAACGAAGAATGTATGGTGGTTGCTGGCCTGAGTGGTTGTTGGTCGGTGGTTGCTGTCTTGGGTGGTTGGTGGCCGGTGGTTGCAAGGCGGGATCAAGACGGTGGGTTTGGATGGCCGGTGGTTAAAAAGGTGGTTTGGTGGTGGTGGGTATGTTAGTGAGGGCAAGGGTAATAAGGGATGTTCACAAAAAATGTGGACTTTGATTCCAGTAAAAGCAGACTTCGTTTAGCATTCCCTATCCAATTAAGTAGTGCATCTCTCAGGACCAATTTACATTTTAACTGATAACAGTGAAACTAAACGAAGCCGGGTTGAATTAAACCGAATTGACATATTTAACTTTAGATTAATATTAATCTTTTTTTAATGGGAATGATTTCATTAATTAAAGGTCATACGACATCTACAATTAGAAAAGATGAACAAAGAAATACAATATAAAACGACATCTTCATTAATGTTATGCTGATGAACCTGGACGACAATAGTAGTGCACCTCCCGTAGCAACGCTGGAAAATACAGCCAACAATAAGAGCGTCTATCAAACCATAGCCCAGGGAAGGAAACGTACTCTCTACACAAGATTGCATCCAAAATCCCAATGCAAATTTTAGAGAAGCATTGCCAAAACCATGAAAATGATTAAGTAGGCCAAGCTACGACTAATTAGGAACAAACCTACAAACCAAAATCCAAAGGAGAAAAAGGTCATAATGATCAGTGAACTACCATTCAATCGAACCAAACTCCAACACCAAACTAAGAACACAACCACTAGAACACCTTGTGCACCAAAAGATGTCTAACAACTGTCGAACAACTGGCTAATTCGCATACCAGGTCTCCGCCAACAATTAGGAAGAGCAAAGGAGAGAGATCTAACTGCCATGGTAATGCGATCAATTGCTACCCAAAACACAAAATTATGATACGAAAAATGAGAATAAAACCTAAATTATAAAACCTTGTTTGAAACAGAGTACAAGCCGCAAGCCAACTGATAATCAACACCCCCCAACCRCGGCCTTGTAGGGGAAAAGCGAGTGGCCTGGAGAAAGACAATTAATGGACTCCCCAGCCCCAACTCCCCACTCGCGGCCCCTAAGCACAACCATCTTGATAAATTTTACTATAACAAAGGAAAATATGTTATATAAGGGATATATTTTCGTAATCCTGTGAAAGGCTTATTTAAGGGATCATACATACATACATACATACATACATACATACATACATACATACATACATACATACATACATACATACATACATACATACATACATACATACTACTACATACTACATACATTACATACATACATACATACATACATACATACATACTACATACTACAACATACTACAACATACATACTACATACCATACATACATACATACATACATATACATACATACATACATACTACAACATACCATACATACATACATACATACATACATACATACATACATACATACATACATACATACATACATACATACATACATACATACATACATACATACATACATACATACCAAAAGGCTTTTGCGCACATTTTGAAAACCAAAAGCAAAAGCACTCATCTCCTCTCGTGTCTAAACCTAACAAATCCCTAATATCACATTGAGAAAAAAAATACTCTCTTTCTAAGCATTAGACAATTCTGTTTTGAGAGACAAAATTCTGCAATTCAGCAATTTGTGAGTTCAACTTATTGGAGAAGCAGTTCACGGAATTGCTTCATTGAACTACTATAGTTAGTAGTTAGGTGAACATCCATAGTTGGGTGTTGGGGAATCAAATCGTGCATAGGTGCATTGCTTGATTAAGTGTATTCTTTTGTTATTCTAAGTTGATTAATAAAATAGCGAGTGAGAGGAGTATTTAGACTTGTAAGAAATGGAACCTTGTTAAATCCTTGTGTTTTTATTGTTTTATTTCCACTGCACACATAACTGTTCTTACAACATTAAAAAAATTTACAACGCTCGGCTTATAATCAATTCGCCCCCTTATTGAGTATCACTTGCAGTTCAAGTTGGTATCAAAGGCTAACTTCTTGAAAGGGTAATACTTAGAGATGGAAGACATGATGACTACTCAAGAGATGACCAACAGATCCAGAGGATCAAGATTGCCGAAGTTCAAAGGAACCAAGTATACTGAATATAAATGTTGGATGATCATCAAGAATGAACCTCAGAAGGTTCAAGACAAGACTGATGGATCAAAGAAGAAGGAAAGTGAATATAGAAGTGTTGACTCTAGACAAGACTGATGGATCAAGGAAGAAGGAAAGTGAATATAGAAGTGCTGACTCTAAGACTCTCGAGAAGAATGCAAAGGCCATGGCAGTACTACAACAAGGAATTGCCGAAAAATGAGGTAAGTCGTATCTTAGCATGCTCTACTGCAAAAGAGATATGAGGTACTTTAGAATTAGCATATAAAGGTACTAGTGAAGTTTGGAGGTCTAAATTTGATATGTTAATGTAAAAATATGAAACCTTTGATATAAATCGAGGTGAAAATACAAAAGACATGTTTACTCGTTTCATGGCTATTATCAACGAATTAAAGTCTAATGGAAAGTATTTCACTAATGAAGATTTAGTGAGAAAGATTATAAGAAATTCGACAAGAAATTGGCTGCCCAAAGTTACTGCTATTCAGAAGGACAAGGATTTGTCTACCTTGTCCATGACTCATGAGATGTTGGTGAACTCAAAGGAGGAAGGCACTACGAAGATTGGAGGGATAGCAGTGAAGATGGAAGAGAATAAGGAAGACCTTAATGAAATTGGGATCATGGAAAGAAAATTCGAGAGAAGCCTCAAAACTCAAATGAAAGGTAAGACATGGAATAACAAGGGAAACTCCGGATCAATGAAGAAGACCAATTCAAGCACTGGTTGTTTCAAATGTGGTGAAGTTGAACACATGATTAAAGACTGTCCAACATGGAAGAATGACAAGAGAGGACAGAAGGAGAAGAGGATGACAAAGAGAGCTATGTTAGCTGCATGGGGTGATTCTGACTCGAGTGGTGAAAATGAAGAGGATGAAGCTCTAGTATGTATGATTGCCTTATTGGGAGAAGCAGACCAAATGCAGAATAGTTTAGGGAGCAAGACACATATGTGTCTCATGGCAGAAAGCAGCTCTTCCGAGGAAGAAAAGGTAACCATTTCTCATATGCAAGAATATATGAGATATTGTGATAGAGATGAGTTACTTGGTTTCATTGATTCTGCTATTGAACAAAATGTTAAAGGAAATGCTACTTATAAGGCTAACAAAAAGAAGTTAAAAGAAGTAACTAGAAATTTTGACATAAGTGAGAACCGCTCCACTAAACTCAAACTTATTTGTACAGCGCTGAACGAAAAAATTCCAAAGCTTGAAATAAGTTTGGATCAAAAGAACATTGAACTTGAGATACTTAAACCTCAATCAATTTTTTCAAAAAATCAGTTTTATCAAAACATTGATAGAGGTTTTAGTAAACTCAAGGAAGCTGAAACTTATGGCATAAATTTTGAGTTACTTAAACATAAATGGTCGACGTTAAACTGTTCAGTTTTATGCTTTTATGTACTTTGTTGATGATGTTGAAGAATTGTTCAAGGGGTATATGGCTTTAAAAACTTCTTTTTCTAGCAAAAAAGTGATGCAAGTGCTAACATTGAGGACTTATAATTGGAATACGAGGGTAAGATCGGTGATGTGCTCGCGAAAGTACACGAATTAGAGAAAGGTAAAAACACTGAAGTTATCCTATGCAACTTAGGTGTAGATATTGATTCTTTACATTTGGAGTATGAAGCAAAATATATGACCAATAATTCGAGTTGTACAAACTAAGGAAAGGTAAGAACATTGAGATAACTTCTGAACCAAATCCAAAACTGGTCTCACAACTTAAGGATGAGCTTCATAGGGCAACATTGGATCTTGCCATTGCTATAGAGTATAATGAAGCCCAATTTATGAAACTTGAAAATAAGGAACAATATCTGAATTACTGCCTAAAATAGATGAACAGTTTGCTCGATGCTCGGAGTACCTTGGACTTCCTAACCTCACAATCAGGTAATTCTCAGAGGTTTAGATTAGGGTATTTTGGAACCAATTCCCAACAACAACCAAAGTTGAGAAGAAATGGGACTTGGACTTCTGAATTCAAGAGAGGTAATTATGTGATGTCAAAGGACGTATATGTGTACTTACCGTGGCATAAATGGTCAAGTTATTGATACTTGCTAGAACAAGAAAAAACATGATAACATGAACTATTTCCATGTTCATATATAACTCCCATGGTTATTATGGTTACACTAATAATAGGTCAAATGAAAAACCTGGTAAAAATAACAAGACCAATGTGAAACAAATACGGGTAAGAAAAGTGTTGAGTTCCTTAAGTTTTGAATGATGACAAACCATTACAGGAAACAGGATGATTAAAGTATGAATGTAGTTGGTTTTGGGAACCAGCTAGTTTAGATACTTGTTTCCCTAGACAAGTTAATATTTTATGAGAATGCTTTGAAACTAACTTGTTTATTACAGGGAATAGCTGATTACATAAGAGCTCATTCACTGGTGCAGAACCAGTACGAGCTGTTTCCTTGACTGTTATTCTGAAGAATAGTCATATATCTTTTGTTGCATGTTAACATTGTTATATGTGTGTTTTCTGTTGGTTTGTGTGCCAGGTTTCAAAGCAATCCAAAGAATCTCATTTGAAGGCTATTAGAAGGATACTTAGGTATCTTGTGGAACAGCAGATCTGTGCTTGTGGTACCCTAAAGGTAGCTCATTGACCTCATTGGTTACACAGATGCAGATTATGCTGGGTTCCTAGTTGATAGAAAGAGCACATCAGGTATGGCACACTTTCTAGGCTCTTGCTTAATTTCATGGGGATCTAAGAAGCAAAATTCAGTGGCCTTATCCACAGCTGAGTCAAGATATATTGCTGCAGCCTCATGTTGTTCTCAACATTTGTGGATAAGGAACCAGCTGAAAGATTTTGGTGTTGAATACAATAGTGTTCCAATCTTTTGTGACAACACGAGTGCTATAAACATTCTAAAAATCCATTTCAGCATTCCAAAACCAAACACATTGAGATTCGACACCACTTTCTGAGGATAAATGTTGAAAAGGGTTAGTAGAGATGCTGTTTTGCAAAGTGAGGACCAAATAGCAGACATCTTTACTAACCTTTGTGTCGAGAAACTTTCTGTAGATTAAGAGTTCTTATGTCTAGTTAGATTTTAGTTGTGTCTTGTGTCATAGGTTAATAGATTCTGGCAACATGGCTTTTATATTTTACTCTCAATGATTGGCTAAAAATGTCTCTTTGTATTGTACATGTGCATATACCTATGTCGAAGTCCTTCAGGTGTTATGTAGATGGCTTGATTCCTCAAAAAGGGTTGAAAGTTATTGGTGCAAGAGAAAAGTTAATTGATCATTAATTTACAAAACAGAATGTCATGGTTCTGTACAGGTACCACCAAAAGGGAAACAACAGGTCAGCCTCTGATATGTTTTTCGATTGATATTTTCATATCTTTTGGAAAATTACTTAAGATATTTTCTTTTTGAAAGAAATTTATCTTATTCAGTTATTTTGGCTTGTTGATCATAGGCATAAACTACACATGCCTAATTTGAATTCGGTTGAGGTATTTATGGCAAGTGATCATTGCCAAAATTGAATTTCGAAATACTAGCCGTTATTGACTCAACCGGCTATAATCTTCAAACTCTCACTTCCTTGATGATCACTCTCTATATATATACTTGTTCAACCCTTTCTATGCAGCTCATAACTATTCATCATACCATACTCTCTTCTCATCTCGTCTCTGTTTTCTAATCAAAATTCAAAATTCAACGTTACTGTTCATCCAGCTACTGTTCACTGTTCATCTGCGATCATTCGAAACATGGTAGAAAGACAAACACTGGAAGAAAGGGACGAGGGAGAGGTCAATCAAGTGAATCATCACATTCTCAGAAATACAAGAAGAAAACCCTGAACACAACATTAGAAGTTAAAACCACCGGCTACACCCACAGACTCATCCAAAACTTCAACTCCACAAAATTCCAACACCCACTTCGAAAACACCTTCAAAAACAAAATTAAACACAAGGAGATTGTGCCTCATGAGCATCCAACTGAGGGTGGTGGTTCCACAATCAAGGAACCAGCACCTTCTCAGGGGGGAAAAACTTCATGAGACTCAAGAGAATTTAAACCAAGAATTTGAGAAGGCTGGTGAAGAAGAAGATGTTAAAATAACTGGTGAAAAAGAAGCGAACCTGTTGTGGAAATTTCAGTGAGAGGAAGACTTCGTTCAGCTGTAAAGAAGGAAGTCAAAAAGGAAGAGGAGGAACAATCACTGTTTCTAAGAGAGGAACCAAGAGGAAAGCTGCTGCTGGTAAACCACCTCGCTCAGTTAAAGGTAAGTCCGTAGAATCTCCTTTCACTGGTTCTACTGACTTAGGTGCTAGAGTAGTTCTGTCAGGATGTAGAGTTGAGGATGGTTATTTCAGTGTGCCTGCATTATCTGAGTATAAAGATTAATTGAGTTTCAAGGATGATGTCACTCTTTGATTGTCTGCTGCTAATGTTTCTGGGTAAGGGATTTTTTACATCAATTCTTAGACATTTGCCTGATATGTCTATTGGTTCTACTGTTGGAGGAGTCGAGGTCAGTTTGTCTGTTTCTTCTGTGTCCAGCAATGTTAGGGATTCCTAGGGATGGTTTTGACAAGTACTCAAAGTGATTGGTGGCCCATGTTGGTTGGGGTCACACCTGATGAAATATATGTTTTTCTGTTTGGAGGAAAAATGCTAGAAGTATGTCATCTTTAAATCATGCTGATCTAAGGAACCACTTGATGCTGGTTCTGCACTCTTATGTAACAAAGTGTTGCTTCTCGAGCTCAAGGAAGGGGAACAGTACGCATCATGGAGATGGTACTGATTTACCGTGATGAAATGAAGAAGATTAAGATAAATCTTCCTTCCTTGATGCTTGACAACATCAATGAACTGTTATGGTTCATCTCATCATTCTCTGCCCTATGGTTCTATCATTACGATTGCTTAAGGATAGCAAAGTTGGCCTAAGTGGAATCTGCACTGTACCTGTACAGGTTCACTAAGGCATTCTAATAGCAAAGGGTCTTGATATTGGTGCTGGATGTTCCTGAGGTATAGTTTGAGGAACTAGTGGAGATTTAAGCCACCTCCCAAGAAGAGCCAAGGCAGAGAACCATGCTAGTCAAAGTGTTGTGCTAGAAAGAATGGAGAACCAGGAGAAAACTCTTGGTAGGTTGATGGAGCTGGTTCAGGGTATTTCAACCTCGATTCAATGCCAAAATCGGTCAGATGGAGAAGAGTTAGCTGAGACTCAATTGCTGTTACTCTACTGTTCCTGATGCAAAGCTCAGATGGCTCCGGGTATTAAGTTCTGTTTCTCCTAAGACTCAGGTCTCGGCTCTGGGTGCTGCAAGTGAATTGGTGGTTCCGGGGATCGAGGAACCATGGGACATTGATGATAAACAGCACAGACTGAGATAAAGCGTTGAAGGACCCAACCTGATGATGAGGAGGTTGGAGGAGATGTAGATGATGATGATGATGATGCAGATGAATGAAGATGATGATTGATGCTGACCTGAATGATGAGGAGGAGGAAGAGTATGATGGGAGAGGAGTGTGTTTTGCTCCTTTTCCCCTCTCCCTATTTTCTTTGAATCTCTAAATAACTGATTTTTTTTGGCCTCTGTACTTATTTCACCTACCACGAACATTTTTTCCTATGTGGATTAGGGGTCCTTTGTGGTAACTCTTGCTGACTTGTTTAGACTTATGATTATTCTGCTATGCGTATGCTTTTGATTGACTGTTATCTCTTTGCAGCATGATACTGGATGGTGGTTTGATGCCGACTGTATGGATGAGCACATTTAACAATTTGTTGCCATTGCTTTACTTGAGAGATTTTTAACGATTGCCAAAAGGGGGAAAGAAGTATCGAAGTTCATCCAAGCCAGAATCTAGCTTAAGTTAAAGTCTTGCTTAGTTTAAGTATTGTTTTAGAACCAGTTAGAATAGCTGACTTGAGTCATTGAGTCCTTTTAGGACAGTTAGAATGCTAACTTGAGTTCATTGAGTGCTTTTTTTAGAATCAGTTAGAATAGCTAACCTTGAGTTCATTGAGTCTTTTTCTTTTTAGGACAGTTATTCATTGCGTCTGCTGGTTGTGCTCAAAAACTTCTATGAGTACAAAATTGAATGGTTGTCTGTTTCTAAAACATTGTTTGGTTACAGGAACTTCGATTAAGTTTGTCATCATCAAAAAGGGGGAATTTGGTTGAGTTCCTTAAGTTTTGAATGCATGACAAAACCATTACAGGAAATGGATGATTAAAGTAATGGAAATGTAGTTGGTTCTGGGAACCAGCTAGTTTGGAATACTTGTTTCCCTAGACAAGTTAAATATTTTAATGAGAATGCTTTGAAACTAACTTGTTTATTACAGGGAACAGCTGATTACATAAGAGCTCATTCACTGGTGCAGACCAGTACGAGCTGTTTCCTTGAGACTGTTATTCTGAAGAATCAGTCATATATCTCTTTGTTGCTGTTAACAATTGTTATGATGTGCAGTAATATCGATTCCAAGATTGAAGTGTGAATCCTTTCGAAGATATTCGAAGAAGAAGCTGTGTTCAAGATTGAAGTAATTGAAGGAAAGATTCAAGTTCTTTGAAGAATTGCATGAAGATTCGAAGTATTGTAATTATAGAGTTTAAATTAAGGATTTTTCATGTAATATGCTCTGTAGTATGATTAATGGAAATGAACTAAATGCTAAATGTTTTTCAAGTAATGTTGTGAATTCTGGTAGCAAAGCTTGAACATAATTCCATAACACACTCAAGGAACCAAGTGGGGACAGCTGAGTTCCTTGAATGGAATGTTGGCTGCGGTTTTGAAAAGGGTTTTTCTAAAATATTTTCAAAGGATATTTTGAAAGATTATTTGCAGTTGGAATTATAGATGGATATATGTATATTACCTTAAAACTGAGAGTATATATCTTGTTCGATCAAAATCTTAGGATGAAATCGAACAAGATAAATACTTTCCATATAACTAATCTTGCCTTGTTTGGCAAGAATAGATTTATGGAAACTAGGGTTAAGTTAATATACATATAAATATACGTCTATACTTCAACATTCCATAACTCTCTCCACGGATTAAAAAGAAAAAATTACTTTGAGAGAAAAACACAAAAGCATAAGCTCATAACCATAGAGTCATACACGAGCATACATCGAGCATACAACATTCTCTTACTTGGCTTTTTAAGAAGCAATTCATAAGAGAGAAATATTGTTTTTGTAAAGGCGATCAACAGAGGGGTTGAAAGCCTGGGTAGTGTTTGTGAGTTCAAACATAAAGTTGGACTTACGAGYGTGAGTCGAGGGCACATTCTGAGTTGAGTGTGGAGTGTACTGGTTCCCGGAGTAGGGAAACAGTAGAGTGAGCGAGTTCTTTGTTTTTCAGAGTTGATTAATAAAAGAGCTTAGGGTAGGAGGACGTAGCCCAGAGTTGGGTGAACCTYGTTAAAWACTGTGTGTTATTTACTGYTTTATTTACATTCCGCTGCGTATAGGAACCAGTCCAACTGGTTCCTCATTATAAGATCAAAAGCAAAAGAAAAATTGATCATAGTCGATCATACTCAATTCMCCCCCCCCCCCCTCTTGAGTATTTCAGAACCTTCAAAAAGATAGAGTCAAAACAGTTCCAAAGAAAAAGGAACCCAAGAAAATCTGGGTTCCTAAATCTAAACCTTGATTTGCTTGTGCAGGTTGGAATGAGAGTAAAGCCATACTAGTATTTGGACAGTGGTTACTCAAGACACATGTTAAGAGTTAAAGAAGAATTTTTATCACTCGTAGCCTATGAAGGAGGAAGTGTCACTTTTGGAGTTAATAGCAAAGGTTTGATAAAAGATGTAGGTAAAGTTGGTGAGACATTATCTCAAGATATTGATAATGTATATTTTGTGGAAGGTTTGAAACATAACCTCTTGAGCATTTCTCAACTATGTGACAAAGGAAATCATGTTATATTTGAATCCAATCTTTTTCATATAGTAAACATCGAAACAAGGGAACTCTAAGGTTAGGGGTTCTGATACAATAATGTTAACATAACATTCTTGAGTCAGATTCCCAAGAACAGTGCTACTTGTCTCGGTGCTGTGCAGAAAGATCATTGGCCATGGCATAAAAAACTTGGGCATAGGGTTTCGGTTTTATAAGGTACTCTTCTTCTTCTCTCCTCTTTTTACCCGCATTTTTGTGTGGAATTGCTTATATATTTGAAATTTTGTTCGGATTTTGTTGAAATCCTAAGTTTAGTTGGATTTTGTGTAGAGCTGCTCAAACATCATATCTAACCACCAGTACCCTGTATAAGTTAGATCAATTCTTCAACTTACACTTTGTTGATTTCGTTTGATTTTTTTTCTTTGTTGATTTAAAAATT
Organism: Bassia scoparia; assembly: GCA_008642245.1. Classification (NCBI taxonomy): domain Eukaryota; kingdom Viridiplantae; phylum Streptophyta; class Magnoliopsida; order Caryophyllales; family Amaranthaceae; genus Bassia; species Bassia scoparia. Next base: position 28,153 of record SNQN01002880.1, read on the forward strand.
GGATTTAATCTTGTCTCTGAATTCAGTTGCAATTCTGTTTCAAGTTTAGGTTGAATATGTGGCAAATTATAAGTCGAATTTGTGATGAATTTTAGGTTGAATTTGTAGCAAATTATAATTTGAATTTGTGACGAATCTTAGGGTGGATTTCTGACTTTTTTATGCGAATTTTTGGTCGATTTTGTGATGATTTTTGCGTTGCATAAGCTTTTTAATTTTGTGTCTGAATTTGGTTTTCTAAATTCAGTTTTAACCGAGCTAGGCTATTGATTTGGTTTGTTTGTTGGTTGTTGTCGAGTTTACAGTATCAATTTTATGTGCAGTGTTGTTTTTCAAAATTCAATTTCAGTTCATCAATCGACAAAAGTAGGAACACACACAATCATTCATTTTCAACATGGTTGTATGTTTGTGGTTTTATGAATTCAGTTTCAACTTTCAAAACAATTGTATAGTTGTATTAACCAGGTATTAGAGTACCCATCAATCTGGAAAATTTAAAGATCATTCCATTACTTTTAGATTAGTTGTATCTACTTAGATATTAATATGTATGGATATAATTAGCTCTAGCCCTCATTTTATATGATTCCTCTTTGATGTTGATTGTTTTAAACTCATTTAGAGTACCTGAATATAATACACATTTGACTTCATCCATTCACTAGGCTTCTCAATTTTGCTCGTTGCTCTTAAATCAGGTATTTGTGTTATTGAACCGGAACTTTTGCTAAAAATTGACAGAGTAAAATGTTTATATTTGGGGGACAGGGATTGGATTTGACACTTCTACTTGCTTCATTTGCCTTTTATTCCCCTTTGAGTATTTTCATTTCACTGTAAGGAATATTGAAATCTAATGAAAATAGTTTGACTTGAATCATGATTATGTGCAAACTTTTAATGTTCTTCATGCATGGTATGAATCATTTGTTTTGTGATTAAAAAGTGTCTATATGTTTTGGTGTATGATTTTGTTTGCGCTCTTAGATTTGAGCTGCCTACATGGGCTGAGTTCGAGCTCAGAATAGCTCCCGTGTTTTGGAAAACCATGAACGGACTTCCTCCAACCACAGGAGAAAGACTCCGTATTATCAGCCAATTATGTGTGGGGGTGAGCCAAGAGTGATGCTAAAGAAGGAACGAGGCAAAGTTGATCCTCCGATCTATAGCATTCAGATATGCATTCCTAAGCATGGTTTGTATTGTTTTTTCACCAGTTTAATTGACATGCTTCTGTGTAATATATTGTGAATAATTTTAGCTAATGTTTACTTTCATTATGATGGTGTATCAGCAATGAACTTGATTTTCTCCTTCACCAATGGTTCGGAGTGGATGGTCCTTACAAATTGCAGTTCCAAATTCCCAAGCCTTCACAAAACATACCAATCGAATTCTTTAATAAGGTATTAATAATCACAAGGCTCTCTTTCTGTTTATGCAAGTTAATCTTCATTGAAAGTTTATGTGTTTCAACATTTTACATCTAAACAGTTAGATAACAGACAACCACATAGGTCATTCTAACCACTGGTACCTTGTATAAGTTGTATTGGTCATTCTGATTGAGTTTGACATACTTATTACATGGGAACATAGTTTACAGATATAAACCTGATTAGAGGTGATAAAACAGATCACTTGAATAAGTTCAGCTTCTTGAAAAAAAAAACAAAACGTGAAAATGTATTTAAGACCTTGTCCAATTGTGAAGTTGATGAACTTTTTTTAGTTCAGTAAATTTGGCTGCTATTTCATCATAATCTGGCAACTTAGGGTGTACATGTCTCGGATAAGATGTAATCCTATCGCCATTATGCACCTTTGGAACTTTGATATTTAGGTTGAATTTAGTACAATGACATTGAGATTAGAATGATTCATTTTTAATTTATGATGTTAAATACATTGGGGATGCTTATGTTTGTGACTGGTAAGAATGCTTATTTTTATTTTCCAATTAATTAGTTGTTTGCAACTTTTGGTTTATTCTATGATAATACAAAGTAATATAACTTCAGTTAATTGCAATACGTTTGTATTTGCTGATATGACGAGGAAGAAGATCGCAATGCTCGACGATTGCTTGTTCGACGATTTTGCTGCAGAGTATAGTGCCAGGGATTGAACGAAGGGATTCAAGAAGGCAAAGATAATACTACTCAAGTCTTGAAGATTGAAGTGGGAAGGAGGAGCCTATACGTATTTTTAGTCTTATATGTTAATTTGTTGTACAAAATTGTTTGTAATTTTTTACTTCCTTGTAAAAATTTGTATAACTTGACACTAAAATCTCAGTGAGTTTTTATTTTGTAACTTTGTATAAAARTTATTTAATTTGTGTATATAAATTTTAATTTATAGTGTATTAATTGGCATTTTTATTTGTGTAAATATGGGTGTAATTGTGAAGTTGGGAACCAACTACGTTTATTTGCACATGTTGGTTTCCTTTTTTTAATTTTTTGGTTGGAATCAAAAGCTGGGGTTTTTAGCTAAAAACCCCAACTTTTGTGTAGTCAAAAGTTGCAGGCTCAAAAGCTGGGGGTTCAAAACCCCAACTTTTGATGATTTTTCTACTAGTGACATGTGAGTTCTACTTTGCTAAATAAATTGAGATCTCAAGATTTGGTGATTGGTTTACCTAACATCAAATTTGTTACAAATCTCATCTTTGTCATAAGTGTGCTAAATGTAAACATGTCAAGTCCTCTTTTGAGCCAAGGAAGTTTGTAAGCACGGCTAAACCATTCATGCTTGTACACATGGATTTGTGTGGACCAATGCGTGTGCAAGGTCGAAATAGTCATAAAGTTATGTGTATGTGTTAGTTGATGATTACTCTCGTTTCACTTGGAAAACAATTTTGAAGTACAAAAATGAAACATTTGAGGAATTTGAAAACTTGGTAAAACAAGTGCAAAACAAGATTAATCATCAACTAGTCTCTATCCGCTCTGATCATGGTTTTGAGTTTGAAAATGCAAGCTTTGTAACCTACTATAATGATCATGGTATATCTCACAACTCTTCAGCCCCCAGAACTCCACAACAAAGTGGAGTGGTTGAGAGGAAACATTGTGGCCTAGAAGAAATGGCAAGAATAATGCTTCTAGAGAGTGGACTACCTCGAAACTTTTGAGCTGAAACTATGAGTAATGTCTGTTACTTTCTGAACTAGGTAATGTTGAGACCACTTTTGAAGAAAACACCCTATGAGCTCCTTAGGGGGAGAAAACCAAATTTTGAACATTTACGTGTTTTTGGGTGCAAATGCTTTGTACACAATCACTACAAAAAAAAATGGCTTATAGCAATGGAATTATAGATACGAGAATAAATGCGTCCCTAATTTAGAGATGGAAAATTTATAATCTATCACTAAAAAAATCTAGGGACGGAATTTACAAACCCGTCCCTAAATTTAGAAGCGGATTCTTATTATCCGTCCCTAAATTTAGAGACAGAATGAATATCCGTCCCAAAATTTAGGGACGGATTGTTATAATCCATTGCTAATACAATATACTCTGTACATGGCCTTATACAAAAAAAGCCCACAAGGCCCACAAGAAGCAAATACATTTCTTCCACTCATACAACTGATCTGATAACCCTTGGCATTTCTTCATTCTCTCATCTCACTCCCAGCATATTTCAACTTTCATGCTCGCTCTCAAATTCATTTCCTCATATTTTCCTCTCGTATCTAGCTCTCAAATTCATTTTCCTCACATTTTCATTCAATATTTTTTCTTCAAAATTATTGATTCTCGATTTCAAGTACTCGGTACACTCAAATTTTCAGATTTTTGATTTCAAATGTCCAAATTTATGGGGTTTGTTCATATTTTTGTTGTCAATTATTGAGATTATCTAGATTTGTTTGTATTCCATTCTCAAATTTTGACACGAATAAAACTTTTAAGTACAAATTCTCTCACCCCACTAATCTTATCAATAGTGACATTACCAAAGGGGTGCAGACGAGGAATTTTTGTTTGCAAAATTTTTGTGCTTTCTTTTCCTTCTTATCAAATGTTGAATCGACTGATTATAAAGTTTCTTTAACTGATCCAGACTGGGTTCCAGCCATGCAAGATGAACTTAATCAATTTGAGAGAAATCGAGTTTGGCATCTTGAACCTAGGACTGAATACATGTTAGTTATTGGAACCAAATGGGTATTCAGGAACAAATTGGATGATACAGAATTTATAGACAGAAACAAAGCAAGGCTAGTGGTTTGTATGCACGGGTTCGAAAGACAAAGTTCAATGGAAACAAGATGTGGCTTGTGAAGCAAAGTCTTGAAGATTGCATGAATATCAAGATCAAGAATGTACTTCCTCCGTTTTTTTTAGTTGGTCCAGTTTTCATTTTGGGATGTTTTCAAATAGTTATTCCAAACCAATCTAAAAACAACTTTATTATTTTTTACCTACTTTAATTACTCAAACATTAATGAAATACTCATTTCTAAAGTCAACTTTCACTACTTTACCCAATCTATTCACCCAAAATTACTTTCCCAAAACAATCACTCACATATTTAGTCTTTTACCTAACTTACTCAACTATTTATCTAAATCAATTCTTAAACAACGTGCCAATTTGGTATGGAACATCTATTAAAAAACGGAGGAAGTAATAGTTTTTAGGTCTCTAATGCAATGTAAGTGATATAAGGATTAATGCATTATAAAAGTTGAAAACATGAGAGATGAGTTAGTTATGGATCGGATGTCAATAAACCTCGATTACTTGACATACAAAACTAAAGTATGCACAGCTGACTGGAACCAGTCTGGGAATAGCGCCAGACCAGTCCGCTAGTGTCTACTTCATGCACCCATAATTTAGGAAAGTTTTCTTTCAGCGTAAAATTGTTTTGAAAATCAAACAGGCGCATGGTGCATATATATAAGGATCCTTAAATGTGGCAAGATTATGTTATAAATTATACTAATTTTTTTTGTGAACAAATAAAATCAGGAGAATATATTTTTCGTGTTATATTAACTATAACCTAGGAAAATATATTCACATAATATATTTTCGTAATCTTGTCAAAGGCTTATTTAAGGGGTCATACATACATACATTCCAAAGGCTTTTGCACACATTTTGAAAACCAAAAGCAAAAACACTCATTCTCTCTTGTGTTTAAACCTAGAAAAACCCTAATATCACATTAAGTGAAAAATACTGTCTTTCTAAGCATTAGGCTATTTTGTTTTGAGAGACAATTTGTTAGTTCTAGTTGCTGGGGAAGCAATTCACGAAATTGCTTCATTGAACTACTATAGTTAGTAGTTGGGTGAACATCGATAGTTGGGTTTTGGGAAATAAACTCGTGCATAGGTGCATTGGTTGATTAAGTGTATTCTTTTGTTATTCTGAGTTAATTAATAAGAGAATGAGTGAGAGGAGGACGTAGACTTATTAGAAGTTGAACCTCGTTAAATCCTTGTGTTGATTATTGTTTTATTTTTGTTGCATACAAAACTTTTCTTACAACATTCAAAAAATTTACAACACTCGGCTTATACTCAACTCACCCTCTCTTGAGTATCACTTGTACTTTCAACCATTCCGCATACTTATCCAACTTTTGTTGCGCCGCAACCACCACATCTCGACCACGAACAATTTCGTACAACCTATATTGAGTCAAAGGTGAAGACCCCGTCAAGTCATCACACACATCAAAATCATTGTCCCAGGAATAAAGCCGCACATATGTAAGATGAAGTGATATGTCACTCCGATCTCACTTGTCAGCCCAACATCAACCTCCCCATGCGTGTAGAAATTCTAGAACAAAAAAATCAAGAAGGGTATCAAAAACAACATTATGTTGATGTTTAATACCCACCATCCAGCCACAAGACACATTATGATCTTCAAAAAAATCCCCATCGAAAATGCGTAAGCAAGCAGAACACAATGTCGAAACAAAGAATAAAGGAACGCCCAATCGATAGCAAAGAACCGAATGATAAGTCTAACTATTCATAATTGACCCAAACCCGAGATCGAAAAATCCATGCAGAAGTGTGATCACCTATTTGAGACTTCCATAGGGCAACTTAACGTGAAGTTAAGAAGAAGGTGAATTTCGTAGATGTAGTAACCTTTGTGAAATATATGTTCTCCAATTTCTTCATGAGTCTGGGGACAACGATCTCACGAAGGTTATTCATAAGGTCATTCTCCATAGTCCTATTGAAAAGACCTAAGGCGTCATCGAAGGTCGATCCCGAATCATCTATACTAGAAAGCCAAAGAAGCAAAACTTGTAAATTAGAAAACTGCAAACGAGACGCAAGGAAAGCGTAGCGCCAAACATCCCTTACATAATGAACATCCAATCCTCCGTAAGCAAAAGGTAAGGTGGCAAGTCGCCAATGTCAGTCCCCAAAACCAAGCCCCAAAGTTGTCATAAGATGCTCCAAAGAAGTCCGAATAGTTACATCAATTTTTTTCTTTTTTTGGTGTTTAGAGAGCCACTTGGGTGGGGAAGATAATCGATACCAGGATCTCCTAAGACCGGGAGAGAATCTCTAATTGAGCTATCCCTCACTCCCATAGCCACATCAAAAGATAATAGGGCCGCTTCAAAAAGATGAGGCAACAAAGTGCGCAAAATCGAGTTTAGAAAATCCAGTACACGTACGAAGAAGCAACAACTAACACTGGGGATCATTGAGCTTATCAACAAGATTCATCAACACAATTGTCTTCAACACTCGCTATGAATCCAACTCCTTACAAAAAGAGGATATGTATAAATTTTCATATTATAATTCAATATATAATTCACATTAGAAGAGTTTAATAATTTTATATTATTCTTTCATAAGTGGCTGTTTGTTATCCAAAATATTATTTATTTGTGAGGTATCAATTTTCATATTATCTAGTATAAGCCACATGTCTGCCATGAGCTCTAACAATTGGTATTAGAGCCAACGTCAAAATATTAAGTGGTAAATTTTTTATTTTTGAAAAAAATATTTATAATGGATTCTACTATTGGAACGATAAAAGTTGGGAGATATGAGATTGAAAAATTCAATAAGGATGTATGAAAGAGCAAAGAGACTAGTATGGGTTACAACCCGAATAATAAACAAAATTATATAAATATAAAATCTAGTGCTTTTAATCCTTTCACGTACACTGTCAACGAATAATAAACAAAATATAAAATCTATCTACAATATATAAATAACATAAACATTGTCACTGTTCTATATTTCACGTACACTTCAATTTGTGTGTTTTATCACTCTTTTAAGCACATTATATAGATGGAGAATACATTTATGCAAGCAACCCAGCTATGGAAGGTAAGAAAATAAGTTTTCATTCAACTTTTTTTAATCCAAATTTAATTTAAAACATTGTCACTTAATTAAAAAATATAAATTAATTAAATCCTTAAACAACTTTTATCTATCATTATCATTATAATAAATATTTAATGAATTTATTTATAGAATAATCTATTACTCCGTAAAATAAATTTAATAAAATCGTGTATTGCACGGGAACTAAACAAGTTGTATAATAACAAGTTATATGCTAAATAAATAAGAATGAAAATTAATCTAATTAACAACTTTCTTAATTTAACAAACTTACTACAACGTAGTATTTTTTATGCACGTTATGTGTGCAGAATAAATTAATTTATGATTATTTTATTCAATATTATAACCCATTCGTAATTTCACACTTCTCCGAAATTCTTTATTTCATTTATGGATATCTATAACTATTACTAAAGCAAAACCCGCTTACATCATCACTATACACATGTCAACTTCTCATTAAAAAAATTTCCCTCCAAAATTAAAAATAACATCATTTTTCCTTTTCTTTTTTTTAGATATATAGCCTTAAATGCTTCCTAGGGACTAAAAATTTAAAATTATCACTACACTTTTTTTTCTAAAAAGTAAAAAATAAATAAATACTCCGTTATTACATAGTATATTCTTATAATAGAAAATTTTAAATTTATAAATAAATCCATTACCATAATGAATTAAACTTTACAGACACAGAAAAAAAATTTCCTGATTATTATTTCTTTTATATCAGTTTAGTCATTAATTAAATTGCAACATTACAGTTGTTTTTCAATAAACATTTTTTTTCTTGAGGGTGGAAATATTATACTTTCTTCAAAAATAAAAAATATAAAATTAACATGAAATTATTAAGTGGCTATAATTATAAATGTTTCCTTTAATAAAATAATATTTAAAAATAATTAAATATATAAGCTCTATATGAATTTGCAACGCACAGGGGCTTCAATCTAGTTTAAGGAATATAATTGTGATAATATTACTTAGCGGAAGTTAGTTAACTTTTTTTTAAGTTGGTCATTGAATATGTGTGTGTGTGTGTGTGTGTGTGTGTGTGTGTGTGTGTCGTTGTGTGTGTGTGTGTGTGTGTGTGGTGTGTGTGTGTGTGTGTGTGTGTGTGTGTGTAAATTCATGATGAATTGTAATTATGATTGAATTTTTGAATTGTAGTAGTTAATGATTTTTTATTCATGGTTAATTGTTTTATAGTGATTGGTTGATAAAATTAATTGAATTATTAAGTTAATTGTTGCGCATTAATTAGAGTTGATTGAAATTTTTAATTTTTAGGAATGTTTATTTTGTTCTGGTAGTTTTTTTTGTATAAGGGTATTGTAGTAATTTAAGAGGGGGGACACCATTGCTCCCCTTCCCTTCCCTTATGTAACTTAGATCATTTTATTCACCATAATCTCTATTAAATCTACCTCGTCGGTAGGCCTGAGCACGGATCGGATGATATCAGATCCGATATCGGATCGGATATTCGATATCCGAAAATCTGGATATCTGATATTTGATATCCGAAAATTTTCGAAATGTTTCGGATATCTGATATTTGATATCCGAAAATTTTCGGATCGGATACTACGGATATCTGATATCCGATTTTGACTAATATATTTTTAAAAAATTATGGAAATATATTATAAAATATCAAATTTTCATGAAAAAGAAATAATATTTTCGGATAAAGTACCGGATATTCGAAATCCGTAAAAATCGAATCGGATACGGATTTTTAGATAGTTTTGTTCAGCCCTACTCATTGGACCACACACACTCCGCACCATATTATTATGATATTGTCTGCTTAGAGCCTATCCTATACAGATTTATTTTGACACCTTCCCAAAATACTTTACACTAATGGGAGTAAGCACACACTTATAAGGAGCTTACATGTTCCTTATTCTTTCCATGTGGGACTTGGATTGCATATCCCAACAGAGCCTGTTTGGATGGAAGATTGAGCACACTAATCGCTACTTTAACAAGGTTTCTGATGCAATGGCTAGGACTGCTAGATCTATGGTATGTACTCTTTAAATTCTCATGTTGTAGTCACTAATGAACCTGATCATGACATTGTAGATTTGTAGAACATAAATTTGAGTGATTGTACTCATTTTTTTATGGGTCGTTGTAATTTGGCAATTAAACTCTTGTAATGGGTCACATGTGGCCAACTCTCATTGAGCTGTGTGAAACACAAAAGGAGAAAAACATGAACAAACATGCTAAGTAGTAAGAATGCCCTTATTTATTCTGTAAACAAGGGAAATTGGCAAAAAAGAAACCAAAAAAGATTGTTGGTTTTGAAGCAAAGCTTTTCTTGTTTCAGGAGTCAAAATTTGTTCCCAATTTAGAGTAGGAAGTTGGAACTAATTCAACTTTTGAACACATTTGTAGCATGTTTTAGTGCAGTCAATGATGAGTAGACCTCCTCTACTAAATAAAATCACTTCGCTTTGCTTTTGTCTTGCACCTTAATCAACATAATAACCTCTAATAATTAAGTTCAGTCATTCTTTGATCATGTGTACTAGCTGTTGTTCTTCCCTATTGCGCCCCAAGGGGGACAACGATCTTCCGATAAGGGCATCGTCGAAACACTCTTACATCATTGTTGCAGCTTTAGTGTTAATGCTACATTTTGTTTTGTCAAATGCTGAGTTACCTTCACTAGACGGCCTTGATTCCCAGCCTGTTTCAGCCCTCTTTGTGTTTGGAGATTCGATTGTCGATGCAGGAAATAACAACTTCCTTACCTCCGTTGCAAAATCGAATTATTGGCCTTACGGCATTGACTCAGGTAAAGGTCCAACAGGAAGGTTTACTAATGGCAAGACTGTGATTGACGTACTTGGTAAAATCGAACCCATTCTTTGTATGTAAGCTACTGCGGTACCTTTTTATACACTGAATGACTGAAACCATTTCCTGATGAAATTTTCTAAACAGGAGAAATGTTAGGCTTGCCATCTTCTATTCCGGCATTTGCTGATCCCACCTCAATCGATTTTAGAATTACGAGGGGTGTCAACTATGCTTCGGCCGCTGCTGGCATCCTTGATGAAACCGGTCGTCATTGGGTAATTCATTTATCATACTCAATTCTAGTCTTCAAGATATACACTTGAAGTAGTGTTTAGTTGAATTTGGAACATGAATATACTTTAATCCTATCTACTAACCAATGAGACCCTCATTAAATTTGTTTCATGAGACCCTCATTTTGTTAGACAGTGGAAAATCATGTTTCAACACTAGTCATTTATACACTATGAAGAGTTTAATTTGTAATGTATACAATAATTTTATCCATGATGGATTATTCCGCCCTCAAAAATTAACATCGTCTTAGGAGGCGAATTCAAGTATTAGTTGTACGTTCTTAATTATGACCAATGATGCAGGGTGATCGATTTAGCTTAAGCAACCAAGTATTAAACTTCGTGAGGACTTTGAATCAATTGAGGACAGGAACAATGAGTGGAAGGAACATGACTCGATATCTCGAAAAATCCATAGCTTTCATGGAAATTGGGAGTAACGATTACCTTAACAACTACTTCATGCCATTACTGTATGACAGTAGCTTCAACTACAAGCCTCCGGAGTTTGCAAAACTTCTCCTAAATAGTTATGCTCGCCAGATTCTGGTACGTAAGCTACTTAATTAGTATACACGTTCATTCGAGTTTAGCCAGATGGTTTAAAATTCGTTTTTATCCACGCCAACATATCAAATTACATACAGTACATGTTTTTGCAAGGCATTGTACAACATAGGATTGCGGAAGTTTTTCATTGTTGGTTTATCACCTCTGGGTTGCATCCCGTATGAGAGGGCAAGTGGTCAAGCGCTTTTAGGAAGATGCGTGGACAATGTTAATCAAATCCTGGGGCTTTTCAATGAAGGTCTTCGTTCTCTCGTGGAACAGCTTAATGTTGGACATGGCACTGCTGGAAATTTCGTCTATTTTAATGCATACGGCGCTATGGAAGACTTGATTAACAACCCAACTCCCTACGGTAATATCAAATCCAACAACTCTGTAACCCGTCAAGCATCAAAACGTTAAATTTTCGATGCAGTATTACGGTATAACAACCTTGTGTTTAATAGCTGTCAATTGTTACTCTGGCAAATGCAGGGATAACAGTAATCGATAGAGCATGTTGTGGTTTAGGACCATTTACATGTCTGCTATCTTCGTTGCCTTGTGCAAGCAGGAATCAGTACCTGTTCTGGGATGCGTATCACACCACAGAAGCAGCCAACTCTATACTCGCGCGCCATGTTTTTGATGGACCTCCTTCCTATTGCTACCCGATCAATTTCAGGCAGCTGGCTCTTATTGATAACCTCAATCTATCATATCAGTTTTAACTAGCCATCTAGATAAGTAGATAGCTATAAAACATACTCCATATATTACAGCTACCGTATTATGTCAAAGGAGCATCATTAATCTTCCCTGATCCCAGTTATCTGTATCACTGTCTTGTAAGTAAATCTACTCTGTTACTTATAACCAACCTGAAGCAGGGCGCCAGGGCCTTAGTGGATGTATGTTACTTCTAAAGTAGCTTATCAATAATATCGAACTTGTGTCACTTCTACTCTACAACTAATGGTATGACTACGAATAATACTTATCAAAACAAGTTGTTTGTAAAACCTGTTTTGACTAGAATTCACTGAAAAATTAAAACCTGTTTTGACTAGAATTCACTGATAGATGGGCATAATATTCACAGCACTGCAGTCAGTAAACAATCTGAGATAAACTATCAATAAGGGGTTGGGGCTTTCAAAAGCAACAGCTGTTCTTCCACCACAAAAGATCCCACATTTGCAAAAAGTAATGAACTGTCTGAACTCTGAAACCAGTAAGCTGCTATTGCGGCATTCGTGAGACTTTGCCGAGAAAATATAAAGGAACAGCAGTGTTATCAACTAGAATATAATGAACCAGTCTATGAGCAAACTAAGGTAAACTCATAGTAATAGTTTGGATTAAAATTGTGAAAGGTAAACAGCAAAAAATCCTACTGATTCAGCACAGCAGACATGCTCTTCTTTTCGTCGCMAACTTGTGTAGAGCAAAATCAAGGCTCAGCTCTCCAATAATATGGTAGCTATCTCAGAAACAAGATATGCCTGGGTGCTAGCAAACTGTGCCAGTTCATGTGAAAGAATATAAGCCAGTCCTGGTTCCTCCCATGTCATCAATTCAGGCTTAACCACCTCCATTTCAGGTCCAATT